>WAAE01018060.1:592536-716891 GCA_013400495.1 Nicator chloris | reverse complement strand
AACAAAACGAAGCAGATGCAGACACTGTTGTCCAACAAAACAACTTTTGGGATGACTGCTAACAAGACAGAAGGCCCCACACAGAGCCAGTTTATTCACCCTGGTGAGAATCACAGGTCCTGACACTGGTCACTGTGCTGGAGACAACTGGGCAAAAATCCCTATGCCTGTAACTCAGAAGTGAGTGAGTGAGCGACGCTGCCCAGGCACAAAGCCATCAGCTTGGTCTCATGCCTCTTCAACATGGCCCAGCTTGCTTGGGGCAGTTTAAATCCAGTTTTATATAAATGAGAACTACCACTCATTTCCAACTGGTTTCACTCAGTTCTGAGCCAACAGGAGAGAGAATGTCCTTAGAGAGAAATCAATGGACACTTCCAAAAGCGTGCCCCAAACTGATTAACAGCTACTCCTTAACAAGGGACCCCTGCCTTCCCACTCATTTTGCAGTGCTCAGGAGCTTTGTTTGTGCTTTAAATACTCTTGTGTGAAGGTAGCAAGCCCACCAGAAAAAGGCCTGGAGCTTCAAGCTTCATTTTCACCAGCTGCATTTTGTAAGAGCCTGTGGATGATGCAGTTCTGACACTAATGAATAAAGTATTGCTTCATCTGCTGCATCTCATTCAGCACAAGAAACACACAGAAAAACGAGGGAAGGATTAAGAAAGACTTTAAAAGTTTATAATATGCACTTTAAAAAAGCTTTTTCTAAGAAACAAGCACTAACACGGGGGCAGTGGTCAGACCCAGTCAGGATGATTTGCAACAGTAAGGTCATCTCTTTATTCACACCACATTTTTAACTCCATGAGCTCCTGTGAGGGATGGGAGCACAGCATCAATTGCAATCGATGGGACCAGAAGGGTGTTAGAGCACTTCTCAGCCTATCTATTTGTCCCACCACTGAGACACTGCCTCCCCCATGAAGCATCAATGATTTTTTTTTTCCAGCTAGTGGCAGAGATGAGGAGCAAGAGAGGGACGAGCAGATCCCACTGGAAATACTCTGGTACTCTCAGGACTCAATTCAGAGTCATAACGTGTTCCCATGCCTCATCTGGGCAGCAGCAATGGTCCACAGCCATAACTCCTAATGGTGCAAAACAGCCAGCTCCTGCTGGCTGTCCAGTTCTGGGTAATTACATTATCTCATGTTAGTGTTGAGCAATGCACACACAAAACCACCACAGGAGCATGGATGGGACAGCTCACTGTGCCTGCACCCCAGCCTTCATCTAACAACCAGCACAGCACTGCAGAAGCTCCTGAGATACTCCAAGGAGCAGGTACAACACCCCTCTGCCTCTCAGCCAACACAGCCCTTCCACTAGTGAGAATTCCTCCTGCTGTGGAACACAACCAGCACAGACAACCAAGGGAAAAAAAAAAAAGCCACAAAATCTTTCAGGTCAGACTGAATTATTCTTTCAGGGCTCTCAATACAAATAATGAATAGACTGTGGACCTTGTTGGCTTCTATGAACTGTCAAAGACTGCAGAGCAGGGAACAGCATAGCTCTAACACAGGGTGTCTAGTCCAATAAATCCATACCCAAGCTTCAAAAATTAAGACAGAGACAGTGATAGCAGCTGCTGTAAACAAAACCCACTAGGTATATCTGCCTGGAAAAAAAACAAAAAACACAACAGCAAAACAACAAATAGCCTGATCATTCATGCTCCCAGTCACCTGCAGACACAGCAGAACACAACTTGCCAGTGCTCAAAAGCCTCCACATCCATGAAGAGAAGGGCACAGAGAGTCAAGCTCTGGGAAACCTGGATCAGCTGGATTCAAGAACACACACTGGTGTCCCTGACATAGCTTTGCCCTGGAGCTGGTCCTGCTGATTTGCTTTGTCTCATGAATCACTTGCCCACTCCTCCAACCAAGGTAAATGGAAGGAGGTTTTTTAAAAAACTTAAAAAAGACCTCAAAGGCCTTCACATGAGACCAGTTGTTCACCATATCTGAAAGGTGCCCAAGGAAAGGAAGGAGAAAGGAGGAGATTGCTTTGAGTCTCATCCTTTTCTTTCATTTCCATTCTTAAATCCATATTAAGCGTTTCTGCAGATACTGTATTCACCAAGGATGGCAATCACAAGGAAAGACTTCAGCACCAATAAATACTAAACTTAGAAGTACCCAACAGCATAAACTAAAGTGGCTAATTTTGTAAAGCATGTCCTGGGAGCCCCAGAGTGTGACAGAGAAGCACCTCCAAGCACTGGGCAGCCCCACAGAGCGACTGCCCTGTGTGAGGGATGTTGCCTGCACATCCCTGTCTGACCAGGGCCAGCACTGCAGCATCTCAATCTGTCTCAGGCAGCTTGAGAAAAACACATGGTCCTGTTCACATGAACAACAGAATTGAATAGGACAGATTTGTTTTTTTGGGAGTGGAAAGAGTCATCTTTGCAGGAGCAGGAGACCTCCTGGGAGCCATTCAATGATTTGGCACTTCCTGGTAGGCAAGGCTGGACTCATTTCCTCCTCTACCACCACGAAATCATCCTTCAAGTGGCTGCACACAGTGGCAGAGGAGGTGTATTCAATCCTCAGGGAGCTGCACTAGTGCTCACAAATGCTGGACTGGAAAGCCCAGCCTTGCAATCCAGCTGAGCCTCCCCAGGTCACCATTGTGCTCTACCTGTTTCAGCATGGTCTTGTTTCTGCTGGACTTGTAGAGCTTTATTTGGAGCCAAGGGGAAAAGAACTTTTGTGTTTACCAAAACAAGATTCATACAAAAAGGATCCAAACCAAAAGGCACCTCATACTGCTAAGTTTGTCACTCACTGCTCCCAAGCCATCCAGTGGCCCTGACTCAGGCTCTTCTGAGTACCTCTGACTGATAACAAATTTTTACACATTTCTGAAGCCCCCAGCTCTGGCCTTACAACCCCCAGTGCCACCCCAGCAGCACCAGCCCCACAGCAGCAGGCACAAAGCCAGCAGATCAGCTATCACCAACCTCACCCCACACCAGATGCCTCCTTAGTCTGCCCTGCAGGGTGAGGCCCCATTTTCTGGGAACTAAGGCAAAGATGGAATTTGCTTCATCTGCAAGCTATAAATCCTTTCTATCTTCCTGAGTCCAGCATAGATGGGAACAGCTGTGTGGAAGTGTTTCCCTAAGGCTCCAGCTCTGTTGAAGATGCTGAAATACCAATTTAAGTCTAAAAGCAGGAGAGCAAGAGAGAAGTAAGTGGCAGGGAAAGGAGGAAGGGTAACCACAGAAAGGTTTGGATTGGAAAGATCTTGAAAAATAATACAATCCAAAGCCCCTGCCATCAGCTGGGATATCTTTCACCAAATCAAGTTGCTCAAAGCCCTGTCCAACCTGACCCTGAGCACTTTAAATTATGGGGCACACGGTGCTTTTGAATGAAACAAAATTAATACCGACTCCTCAGAAAAGAGAAAAGATCTTTGTTTCTTTAAGAGATTTTTCATGTAGGACAAAACCCATTGTGCACACTGCTGGACAGGGTCTGCTGAGGAAAAGAGCGAGGGGCAGGCAACACAAAACACATGAGCATGGAGAAAGAAGCCAAACATATAAGAAGCAGATTGTCAGGACCCATGGCTGGTTGATGCCTCATCCATCTCAGGACTCACCTTCTCCCAGCATGAGAAGATGCTCTCAAAGTTCAAACACATCTAGCTCCATCCAAGGACCACCTCTGGCCCCAGTTTAACTCTTAGAGCTACTACTCAGATGTCTGAACACCTAATTTTGATTTCCAGCCTAATTCCTCAGCAGCTACGCTTCCTGTCAAAGCACAGTTGTTCACCTTGTAGATAAACATCTTCCCCAAGCTTGAACAGCTCTCCTCTCCTCTCTCTGTGGGGTAAATACAGAGTTCTAGAAGATGATGAGCACCAGCACTTCCCAGGAACTGTGGTGCTCACACCTCCCAGGATCAGGCAAGGTTAATCCCCTGCGAACCATCACAGTGGGAGTGGCAGCACTAAATCCTGCAGAAACCCAGCCCAGACCACAGCAGGTGTTTGTAGGACCTATAAAAACAGGCTGTGCCTGCCTCTTGGGCTGCCTGCATGGCAGAGACCTGTGCAGAATGCTAAGCAGGGCTCGGGTCTTGATGATGATTACAATTAGGATCATTACTTCTACCACCACTGCAGTCATTCCCAGGGGCCCCCAAGCAGATCCCTGCAAGAGCAAGACACGGCCTCTGCTTTGATGAGTGGATAAATCTGGTCTGAAACAAGCTGCAGCAACTCGGCATGGCAAACAGTGAGGAAGGGGGCTGGCAGCACCAGGAAAATTGCTACTTCAGTGGTCTAAACACATGCCTTGAGTGCTTCAAATCACAGTAAAATGCTCCTGGTTTATAAACTGTTGGCTGTTGCCATTTCACTTTTTTCAGTCATGTAACCATTTCTAACTTCTGTTAATTTCCATTAAGCAGCTTTTAATCAGCACCTTCTGGTTGAGTTTTGTGCAGGTGTCAGGAAATAAAAAATAAAATCGAAGTCAAGGTGAGACTAAGGAAATGCTTTGGTAGGAGATGGAAGGGTAAGGGGGGGTACACACAGCACCTGCTCCACAGTCTGTCACTCCAGTGTCTTTCCGCTCTGCTTTCAATATGATGGAGAAATAAAACCATGAATGTGGACAGACCCTCTACGTACAAGCAACACACCTACAAAATAATAATAACCACAAGCCAGAGGATGCACATTCCTAAATGTTAAAAGTAATGAGCTGAAGAAATTACCAGGAACAGAATTTGCCAGTCTCCCAGAGAGATTTCAGGTACTACAAAGGCTGCAGGGAGCCAATTCCAGTGACACTGCTGGGGCAGCCAAGGCTGTGATGAGCACAGCCACTTCTTGACCAATAACAGCCCCGGGAGCAGTGCTGTTGCTCCCACTCATCTCCAGCAGAAGGACCCATGGGAAGCCCATATGCCTCCAGATAAGCAGCTTTGGCAGGGTAGGAGGGATGAAAACACACGGGGGTTTGAGGGGATGCTGCCACTCCCTACCTACAGACTCACAGCTAACCAGGGGGGAAAGACCTGTGTCCAACAGAGGACACACTGAGGCAGAATGGCAGTGCCCCTGTAAGCAGGAAACCAGTGGGGCCTGGAGCCAACTCCCAGGCTGAATTATTGCTGCAGAAATCAGGGAGATCATTGAAAAAACAGTTAGGGAGCCTGGAAGAGAGAAGGGAGCCACAGAAAGTGAATGAAGCACATTGGGCTAACTATTTCTCACTGCCCCCCAGCCCTCACCTGCCAGATCCCAGAAGCCTTACGTTCTCAGGGTTATATATGGATGGATAATGGCTTTGCACGGGCTGCTGACAGCAACCAGCAGCGTGCCACCTTCTGGAAATGGATTAGCTAAAGCTGCAGGCATGATGTCACATCACTAAGCCTACCTCTGACCAGGTCTGGGCCAACCCTTAGCTCTTCCAGGCCTGTCAGATAATGATGGGATCTCTAAAATCCCAGCATCAGACAAGGCAAGGGCCTGGCACTGACAAAGGCCCCTGGGAGCTCCCGACTGTCTCTGGTTTCCAGCAGACCCAGCAATGCCTGACTGCTTGCAGGACCAGGTACTCTGGCTTGTTTGAGTGTCTTGTCTCCCCTTCTCAGCCTGCAGTGCTTGCTCTGCTCTTTGGGAAGACCTCCTTCCCCAAATGACAAGAAACACAGAATTTTGTTAGAAGGTGATAATGTTCCTGAGTCATATACAATCAGACCTACATCATTAAAACACTGACAATTAAGACATACTGACCTTTTCCACACAAAAAATACTGACTGATCAAGAACAGATTTCCTAGGGAAAAAAGGGCCATTTTCCATTATTATTTTTAATTGCAAGAGAATCAGAAAAATAAGAATTTCTGCTTGACTTGAAGATGACATTTTCTCACATTTCAGAAATGGAATAATTTTTACTTTTTAAATTCCAAACGTCTTTCTCTTCCTATTTCTCACTAAGTTTTGTTGCTGAATGCAGTAGAACAGGTGCATATGACTTCGCCTTTCCCCCTCCAACACATTTTCTTTTTTCGTTCTGAATTCTCCGAAGTTAGGGCGGCAGATGAAAAATACCCAAAACACTCATCAGGCTTTTCCAACTTTCCTATAAAATGTCCTTAACTTTAGAAAATCACTCAAGTGTAAGATTTAATATGCTGCTTTGTTTTTCTTTCTCTTTTCCGTTACTCTGTAGTCTTCCTGAAAATGCATACGCTTTCAAAAGATAGAGCAGAAAGAGGAAAAAATATACAGGTGATATTTATCTTATTGTACTCAACACAAAAGAGGAAAAAAGTGGTGAAGGAACAATGTAGAGCATCGAACACCAAATACAAAAGCTGGTTTGGCAATTTTCTTGAATACAACTGAGCTTTTCTTTGGAGACAGGTTGGAGAGGAGGAGGGGAAGAACTTCTCCCCATTTCTCCCTACAGTAAATCACCAGGAATAGACATGTCATGCTCTGCCAAAACAGCTACTACTCTCTCCTAAAATCCTTGGCCTTCACTTGTTTCTGCTGCAGTTCCATCACAAACTCTCCATTGTCAGCCAGGGGCATCTCAGGTGCTCCAACTTGCAAGTTCCAGAGGTGCTCCCAGCCATGCACTCCTGCTCCTGGGAACTCTCTCCCTCCATGTGTCCACAAGCCAGGAACCCAAATCCCACACTTGCTGCTCAACTACATCAAGAGAGGAGGACTTTCACAGCAAGAAGTAGAGGAAAGCTGACACACAATGACTGGCAGGCATTTGTTTTGCTGACATAACAGCTCCAGAGGCAATTGCAATGGTCATCTAAATACCTTCCCAATTATTTCATATTCAAGAGTGTTCCATAGCAGAGGGAAAGAACAAAAGTAAAACAATCCAGCCAGTAGACTGGAGAGAAAACACTTCTAGACTCACTGGCCAAATTTATGCCCTACCACCCTCAATTATACTTCTATCCCCACAGATCAATCCCTTGTTTGTAAAGCATTCCCAATGTGCTGGGGTGAAAGAACCAATATTGAAGGAGTTTTGGAACCCAAGCTCCTTGAATTATCATCTGCCAGCAGAGACCAAACAAGCAAAACCCATTGAAAAGTACCAGTCTTGAGCACAGGACATCTGCTTTCAATTAAAACCAAGAAAGACCTGTCCTCGTGTCCTCTCCCAGCCCTGCACTTCTCAGCAGAGTAGCTAGCTAGAGCAAGGGGAAGAGATACCTTCACATTCTCCCACAAACTCACCAACGAAGAGCAAATCAAGAACAGCCTGTGTTAGCAGTCAGTTCCTCTGAACTAGGCAGTTGTGGTTCCTTCCTAAAAATAAATACTCACCATCACCTCCTGATTGCTTGTATGGGTTGTACTTTGGTTTGGGGGCGACCACAGGCGCAAACTTCTTTGGGGTCTGCTGGGTGGACACGGAGATGCTGGGAGTCCCAAAGGTGTGTGTGGTCTCCATCCTTGCAGTAACGTGACCAAGAGGCTCGTTGGTGCTCTTGGGTGGCAGCCAGGACGGGTGGGACATGGTTCAGGTCTGAGAGGAGACACAAGGGGTGTCACACGTACATTAGGAATTTAGGCTGGGGAAGTAACAGCTGCAATCCTACTATTTTTCTGGTTTATGAAATTAAACCTACAAAATCCTTCAAAACACGTTTAACTGGTGCATGCTTAACTTTAAATACGTTGTTTCTAATGTACAGGACTTTAGATGCAAATTTGTCTTTCTCTCTCCAGCAGGTCAGAATTACTGATCAGGTTTTTGTTGGTACCTGCAAAAATCATTGCTATTTTCCTTTTCAAACCAGAGCAGAGACAGGCTGATACCCTGAAGCAGCCCATCAATCCCATCCTGCATTCAGCACAGCAGTGATATATTCTCCTTTCCCTGTTAGGCCTTTTTGAGTACATTAACGTACAACAGTGCAGGTGCTCTGGGGACAACTCTAGCCACAGATAGGCACACACACTTCCAAAATACACTTTTAGCACTTTTTCACATGTCATTTAGGACCCCATGCCCCAGTGATTTTCATTCAGACTTTTAAGAAAACAGATTTCAAAAGTAGCTAATCATTCTTGATGCCTCCATTTCTGAATGCCCAGCTTAAGACATTTTAAAAGCATGTCAATTTTGAATAAATGCCAGAATCTCACAACCCCTGACAACCAGGCTCCTTTTAGACTTGTGTAACAAAAAACAGAGGCAGCCCAAATCATTACTTATTTATGAAAATCTTGGCTTTGGCCTCTTAAAAGCCTACATCACTTTTGAGAACTGGGTTCAGATGCTGCTGAAAATCCTGCCCATAAAAATCCTGTTAATTCCAATGAACAAGTGCTTTTCACCACACGCAAACCACACTCGCTGGGTAGCCCTGATAGCCCTACTGCACCATCAGATGGTCCTATGGAGCTGGATTTGAGGTTTGATGGAGAAATTAAGATCCCACACAGACCAAGTCAATGCTAATTTGGCAGCTCTTGAGCACCCCATCCTTATGCCCATGCACTGCTTTGGTGTCAGAACCCCTTAAGGCTACCAAAACCAGCAGGCACCTGAGACACAATCAGGAAAGATTTGATTTCATCATGGAAAAGGATCAGTGCAAGAGATAGGATCAAGGTCTCCACATGGTAGTGCAGGGTCAGTATCTTCAGCTAAGAGCAGTGACTGTTAAAACTGATGGATATACAGGTGCCCTTATTCCAACCAGTAAATTTACTTCAGGAAACAGTTTCCCGCTTGAGGAGTAATTTCTGCTTTAAGCCCCAATGTCTGACCCAACACTAGGAGGTAGACAATTTTTGGTCACTTTGCACCTGCACCACTCCTTGTGTGAGAGAGGAACTGGCAAGTGCCAAACATCAGTCCCAACACTTCTGTCTCTTCCTGCCCATGCAGTCTGACTGCTCAATGTCCAAACAGTGGTTTCACAATTCCTACCACTGGGAAGTGAGCCTGCTGCACTAGGAATCCAGTACCAGTGAAAGGAAGACACTGGAGCTGGCTAGAAATGAGGCAGACAGGAGCATGGCAGGAACAGCCCAAAGATGTATCCAAGGCTGAGCTGTAAGGACATAACTTTCCTCCCTCACAGACTTGCTGTCCAACCCACAGTAAGAGTGCAGAGCATCATTCTGAAAGCGAGAAGTGAAAGGCAGGTCCTCCCCACAAGGCAGGAGAGGAAACCAGTCACAATGGGTGGGAGCTGAGGGCACACAAACCACAGTCCCACTGCCTGGCACTTCCCATTACCAACACTGGCCCTTGTGGACCTGGAAAATGACTGTCACTCCAGCAGTAAGATTCTGTATGTATTCTGTACCTACATTGCTGTCTCCTACTCCTGCATCCTTCAAAACTGTAAAAGCAGCAATAAAACTCAGGCAACTATCAAGGTCTTAGAACCAGAAAGCAATGAGGGCAGCCAGCCTTAAGAGCTAAAAAGGACGAGCCTGCATTCTGCAGAAAGATGACTGTACCTTACCCATTGCTAAAAGCATCCTGGAGTTTAATTCTGACAGGTTTTCAGCCTCTGGCTTGACATCTCATATGAAAGAGCCTCCTGCTGCAGTGAAGCACCCTCAGACCCTGGACGTTACCTCCATACTGATTTTCAAAGCAAAAGAAAAAAATCCCACTACTGACTAAATTATCACCATTCCTTAGTTCTGGAATGTTCCTTAACCACCCTCCAGGCAGCATGCCTTGGTCCCACTGAACTCTCATGGTCTGCTAGGCTGATTTCAACGATGGGTTGTGTGGTGCACAAACCAAGAATGTCTGCTTCAGCAGCCAGGTTGCACAGCACTGAGGACGGCTGAAGACAATTAGAGAATTTCAACAAATGAGCTTAAAAAGTAGACTGCTCCTATGGACAGCGAGGGAGCAGGGAGACCACAGTGTTGTAACTCAGCTGCTGACTGTAAGCTGGCACACAGCTCCCTCTCAGCTAACCTCTAACGCCTTTGTTTTGGCCATGGTGGTATTTTCTAATTGTTTCCCTGTTAGCCTTTTCTCTTCCTCTTTCTCCCCATCTCATTTTCTGTTATGCATTTACTGCCACTCGTTTTTGCTATCCGTGCTCTGACAGTGTTTTCAGCAAGTTCCCTTTTCCTCATCTGTTCCAGCCCCCGTTCCCCAGGCTCAATTAAATTTAGCCTAACTACTCCGCAAGATCACAGAAAAAGAAAATGAATTAATTTCTTTTTAAATGCTGAAGCTAAACTTCTGGGTTTGCCATTACTTTCTCTCCATTTTGTCAGCTAGTAAAAGGGCAAAAGCAAGGAAAAATGTAAGGGACAGTGTCTTGCAGACAAGCACAGCCTCCCACCTCTCAGCAGACTTCTCCATGGTGGAGCACCCTGGCTAATTCAGACAAAGCCATCAATGCTCTCTCTCCACTCCCTGCAATACTGCCTGGTTTTCCATCAGAAGCTCCTTTGAAGCAGAACATTTTGTGATGTGGACTAGTAATCAAAATAGCACAGGAAAACTTGGGCCTATAACTAATTTCCTTACTCTAAACTTACTCTTACATATGTCACTGCCTGACTGTCATTGTGGTGCTTGCACTTGGACAGGAACACCCAATAGGTAACAGCAGTGCTTTTCTGGCTAGCCAGCAAACATAAGTTTTACTTTTGAGTTATTTTCTTCCATTAAAAGTTATTTTTCACTGAAACATTAACCTACAGGCCCCCACATTTCTGCTCCAAGCGAGTCAGGCACTGTTTGCATTCCATGAGCCCCTTCCTGGCAAACCTGGGTAGATCTAGCCATGCAACAGTTAACACAGCAAGGCTGGAAAAACCTTGGTCAGTAGAGCCCATGTCCCTGGGAATCCTCCCAGAGGGACAGCCACCTCTTTCTTCCCTGTCAGTGCCACACCTCCCTGTGTCTTGGCTGAAGCCTTCTGCATGTCTGTCTGCCACCCTCCCACAGCCACGCTTGGTCAGCTGTAACTCACAGCTCACTGATCTGACTGCTACAAGCTTTTTCTGTGACTCCTAACTCCTGACCACTCTGGCAACACCCCCTTCCCAAATTCACTGCCTCACCCCCTCCAGAAAACCCCTTAAATCTTCTCTATGTCACTGTTTTGAAAGCCTCTCATTGATCATTTGGACTAACCCTGAACCATCCCCAACTACTACTCCGCAAAGCTTCTGCTGAGCTAAAGAGTATTTGTTATAAAGCACATGTAGCCTCAACTGAAACAATGCAAATGTTGGAGAACCCAACACAGCATTACGTAAATTGTTTGGACAAAAAATTAAGCATCATAATTACAGTTTCTCCTTTATGGCAGGCTTAAAATTTAGCTAGATTCACTTCCAACCATTGCATTTTGTTATGCTCCTGTCATCTGCATTACAGACCTGCCTCTCTTCCTTATGTAGATCCTCTCAGAATGCAGCCAGATAATTGCTTAAATCAAACCAAAACATTTAAATTAAGCATCAATTAAACTCCCTGTAACGGCCAGATTTCTCTTGATTCTTTCATGTATGTTTACTCGGAATTCTCTTCAATTTCCCAGCTACCTTTTCTGAAATGGTGGCTGATAGCGTAAGACCATTTCTAAGAATAGTAACTTAAAATAGAAGAGGTAAAGTGATGAATAATATCAAAAACAAAAACCTGACTGAAATCAGCTGTGGATGCCTGAGATTCTGTTATCCTTCCTTCCTTGGAAGCATTAGTCATCACCTACTTTTGAAGGCAGAGGATAAGACCAGACTAACCATGATAAATAGCATTAAGGGGAAAGAGTGAAATCACACTGCATAAATAAGGCAAACAGTGTGCTCCGGTTCTATCATTAGGACAATCTTAATGCTGTAAGTTCAGAAAATTCTAACCATGAAAGAATACACCACAGCAGAGGAACTGGAATCCACGAATCCCAAGCTGAGACCGCATTATCTAAAAATGTCAGACCAGGAATATCAATAGCAGATAATACCATGCAGTAATAACAGCCTGACAAGGTTTTTTCACTGCCTTTTTCTTTTTTCAAATGTGTGGGCCTAAGAGCTTGTTTTTGCTTTTAATTACAGGATGTCATTCACCTTTGAGAAGTGAAGGTAAAAAACTGAGGGTTTCAAGTCAATTTATCCTTACATCTGATAAGCAATGGAAGGGTAGAGTACCAATTTGTCTACTTTTGAAATTGTTAGTACATTCATCTCTGAGACAGGCTGGCTTTTCTGTGATTAGGCTGTACCCAAATAAATCTTCATCTCATTTTCATATTTGTAACATGGACCAAATACTCCTTGGATGCTGATGGACTTTGCCAAGACAGGAGATTTTGTCCCTGAGTTAATTAAGCTAATGCTTCGTGGCGGGTAGCAACAGTATTTAACAAAAAATGAGCAACAACCGTCTGTGCTTACAGACTGCCTGCTCTGTCTTCCATCCCACGCCTTCCTAAATACACTGGCTTGATGTAGGTCTGGGATGTTCTGTCTCAGTATCACCCATGCACAGTGAACAATCACTCCTAAGGCCAAGAGACTGACAAGATACGGGGAATTAGGACCTTGTTTGTTGACAGTAGATGTGACTGAAAGTCGTGCTGGGGCTTTCCTCTGACACACAGGACAAGCACCACCTTCCCTTGATAACTCAAGTTTGTCTCTAAGTGTAGAAAGGCAAACTGCATCCTCCCCACTCTCTCTTCTCTTCCATGCAAGTAAAGAACTCAAAGAGAAAAGTTTTGACTTTACATCACCTTCCAAACAAATTTTAAAGAACAGCTTTACAACTAAACGAAGGGGTCATCACTCACAATGCGAAAATTATGCCACCCATTGTCCCTTTCTGTTAGAGCTGCAACCTGCATGTCCAGATGTCACTCCTCTAAGCTGATTTGTCTTGATTTTTCTGCATGAAATTCCCCAAGTTGCAAACATTAAATGCCCTGCTAAAATACAGTTCTTTGCTTTGTCCTCATCACCTCCAGTCTTCTAATTAGTCAAATGCAGTGACTGAGGCTGACCAGAGAAATTTGCCCTTTACAAACTCCCAAAGCTGCCTGTTTTTCTTGGCACTGTTCCCCTCTGAAGGTTAAATGAATTTATTTCTTCATTTATGGCACATGATCTCTAGCCATGCTCTTCTACTTCTCATGGCCTTCAAAAGAGGGTATAATGTCAAAATTCAGGTCTCATTAGAGGTCTCTAACCAAACATAGGAAGTGCCATAGGTACTTATAAACTCAGCACAAGCTCTCCTGGGATGCCTTTCCATATGGTACTACTTATTCTCATCAATTTTACATCATATGGCAAATTATTTGATTTGGGGAATTGGGAGTCCTTTGGAACTCCCTTAATCCTTGCTGATCTGCATAACATCTCTTCCAATTTAATATTGCAATACTAACCAGCCCAATAAAGGTCCTCCCTCAAACCCCCCCAGCAGCAAATTGACTCCCGACCTTCGTCATGAAGCTTCAGGAACAACTCTGAGCACTGGGAATCCTGTGCATGGTGCTGGTGTGACCTCTACCACCAGTGAGCAGTGCAGCTCTAAGAAGAGTCAACTGAGCCACTGAGAGACTTTGAGGTGATGAAGAAGAATGGAAAACACTATCACCCTCCAGTGACTGCCTTCCTGACCCTAGGCAAACTCCACACAGGTGGACTTTGAGTTCTTGTGGCAAATACATCCCCAAGATCAGGTTTCTCTGCTTGCACCCATTTTACATGGTTTATGCACGTGTCCCAGTGCTTTGCTGTAGTCTTCCACAACGGGTATCGGCTGGAGCAAGTTTAACTCTGCCTCTTCCTCTCAGATTCATAGTTTATTTCAATTACCTGGATAAGGCAAGGGTTTGTATCTTCATCTCAATTCCCTCAAAGTAAAATAAATAATTAAGTAAAAGAAATCAAAGTCACTTCTTCAGTTAAACAGGACTGAGAGCATTCACCTATTTCCTGCTGTGGGATGTCACTAATGTCATCAGAGGAATTAAAGGAAAAAGAAACCTAGTTAGAGCACTGATTAATTCTTCCTCGAAGAATATAGTCTGGTAATATTTCATTCTGGCTTTAACAGCTTCAATCAAACTTCCATGGGATCCTCCAGAAGACTTGACTTAAATTCAAAGTGCACCCTCATTTGAGTAAGTGGTTGACCCAGATGACCTCCAGAGATCCCTTGAGGGATCAAAATCAATTACTTTGTGACTCAAAAACCTCATGCTGCCACCTGTGACTTCATCTGCACTCAGAAGGGTTTCACGGGATCACAAACCTGTTGAGTTGGGAGGGACCACAAGGATCATCAAGTCCAACTCCTGGCCCCACACAGCACCATCCCCAAGAGTCACACCATGTGTCTGAGAGTATTGTCCAAACACTTCTTGAGCTCTGCCAGGTTTGGTGCTGTGACCACCTCCCTGGGGAGCCTGTTCCAGTGCCCAACCATCCGCTGGGGGAAGAACCTTTTCCTAATACCCAATCTAAACTTCTCCTGTCTCAGCTTCAGGCCATTCCCTTGGGTCCTGTCACTGGTCAGCACAGAGCAGAGTTCAGTGCCTGCCCCTCTTCTTCCCCTCAGGAGGAAGCTGTAACTGCACTGAGGTCTCCCCTCGGTCTCCTCCAGGCTGAACAGACCAAGTGCCCTCACAGCTGCTCCTCATACAGGCTCCCCTCAAAGCCCTTCACCATCTTCAGTGCCCTCCTTTGGACACTCTCTAATAGTTTCATGTCTTTCTTACATTGTGCTGCCCAAAACTGTCCACAATATTCAGCATGAGGCCACCCCAGAGCAGAGTGGGACAATCCCCTCCCCCTTGCCCAGCTGGTGATGCTGTGCCTGATGCCCCCAGGACAGGGATGTCCCCTCCTGGCTGCCAGGGCACTGCTGGCTCAGATTCAACTTGTCATTGACCAGGACCCCCAGGTCCTTTGCCATGGCACTGCTCTCTAACCTCTCATTCCCAGTCTGTCTGTACACCCAGGGTTGCCCCACTCCAGGTGCAGAATCCAGCACTTTTTCTTGTTGAACTTCACACGGCTGCTGATTGCCCCATCCTCTAATTTATAGAGGGCTCTCTGAAGTGCCTCCCTGCCTTCGAGGGAGTCAACAGCTCCTTCCAGTTTGCAGCAATATATTGTATTCCACTTAAGATCCACCACCAATATCACCCACTGGCAATGCAACATTATATTCTTTATTTTCTAGTTGCAATAATTTGCAAATGAACAGAGTTTGTGCCATTCTTTTAAGTAAATAACCAATACTCGGAAAGTAACTTTTTTTCCTGGCTGCATCCACAGTTCATTTGATTTTCATCAGATCCACGCCAGTTTGGGATGTAACTTTCACTGTACACTTTTTAAGTCACTACAACTTCTCCAGTATTACTGAGACATAAAAGGAAGACAGCAAGTGTGTAGTGGAGACTGCAAAGATGTGATGGTAAAGAACAGTCTCTCTGGTACAAAGATGCTTGACAAAAGTTAATGTCATCATGAAAATAGTTCATCAGATATTAACACAATGTCACAATCATTCTTACCTCAAAACACTGCTTCTGGGACAATTTTGACATCAACCAAGAACCCACCCTTAGGTTTCCCTCTTAGCTCATTTTTCTTATATCAGCTTCAGTAGTGGAAAAGGTAGAAGGGCAGACTAAACATAAAACTTCTTTTCTTTCCCAATATAATTGCGTTAGGAGTTTTGGGATTAGATGCTGGCTATTTGAATTTGGCCATTGCTGCAAAACACATGCATAAAAGCTGATGAATGAGATCTTCCTTTTACAGCCATGTCACATCCTGGTGTCAGATGACAAACTAGGCTTTAAAATCCCAATAAACTGAACTTGACTTGTCCATGTGAACTGAAACAAAGAGATCGTACTGGCTCCCTCGAGACAGATAGAACTATCTAATCTAATACAACTCTAATGACTGCATTGCAATTTCACCAGAGAGCAAGCTGATTCTTGGCTTCTGTGGCATGAGACAATCCTCAGCTACTCCAAACATAATCATATTGTATAAAATATCAATCCAAAGCCTCAGCTACTTGTGGTCACAACAAACCCCAAGGCAATTGTAACAGAGGAGGTAGACCTGCTGGCTTACTCAAATACAGTTTATTCCTGAACCTAAGGACCTAAGCCAGGAGGTAGCTCTGAGCCAGCCAGATTTCTTCCAATTGTTATAGCCTCTTTCCCTCATAACTTGACCTACACGTTTGCGAGGATGTTGCTGTACCACAAAGAAAAATTTGAGACGGATGTTTCAGAAATTTGTATATAAAATCAGAGAGGAAATATATTATAAGAGACAACCAAACCAGGAATTACCCAGAATGGCTATTCTGGGAATCTCAGATCATGAGCTCCCTTACACAAATACTGTTTTCCTGCATGCAATTTATTTTCAAGACTTTTCTGCCAAAAAATCTGCCTTTATTCCTTCTGTGCCCGTATTCAATGTCTTGCCTATAGCACAGCTCAGTACTTGGCTTCCTACTTCAGCAAGGGACTGCCAAGCAACACAGAGCTTATCCATCAAATAAAATTATTAAGAGACTGGACTTCTCAACTGATGGAGTTGTCCTGAATTCAGGCATATCAAGAGTCTCCCTTAAGTGAAAAGAAAACAGCACAATAAGAAATGGTAAGATTAAGGCTGTTGGAACAAACTCAGGTACTTTGGATGCTGATGCTGGCTGTAAACAAGGAGGAATTGTGCAGAACTAACACGCAGCTCAGCTGTGAGATATCAACAAGACCCCAGTGGGACCAAATGGGACCGTGGCAGCATACTGACACACAGATAATTGTATTAGCTTTGCAGAGCAGTGTGTGTGTGGCTCAGCCTGGGGAGAAACAGCAGGGATCTGAGCTCAGTGGGAAGCTGATAGAGTGAACAAGGAAACAGTGCTGAGCTTGAGGTCCTACCCAGCAAGGCTGGCTGGGTGTGGGTGGGTTTTGTATTTATGACGGGGTTCCCTGCGCTTCGCTCCTCTTCTGAAACAGCTGCGTTGCAGGAAGAGGCAGATGTTGCCCCACCTGGAAGAACACACATCTGTGACTGGCAATCTGAACCTCAAGCCATCAAGAGGATTTCTGTGAATGGAAAAGGAGCTGCAGCTCAGAACACAGGCACAACACAGGCCCCACTCAGAAAGGAAGCATGTGTGGGTCCATCACCACCATAACCTTCTTTTGACAGCTCATGGAGCTGGCAGCAGAATCCAGACTTTGATACTGTACTGCCTAAAAATCAAGCAATTAAATCAATTAATGGGCAGGAACTGTGTCCAGGATCAAAATCTTTAATCCCTGATTCTCTTCCTCCCACCTGATGCACTTAATTTTTCCTCCCTCAGATTCCAAGCCATCCTGGAAGTCACAGCTTCAAGTGTGACAAATCCCTGGATGACTTCTTCCTGAGCACTGCACCAGCCTGTGTCTTGGTTTTGGTAGCTCAGCTCATACCACTTTGCAAATAATCAGGGGAAATATCCTTTTGCCTATGGAAAATCCTGTATCTTAAAACACAGAAGAGTGATTGCTGCCAGATGACTGGAAATTGATGCTGCAGAGAGATTGCTAATGGAAGCAAGATATTTGAGTGTATGAAAACTGTAAGAAAGGAAGTACACAAAACTCTTTGTATAAACAATCAGGAAAAAGACTACATTTCTCTTGAGTTTCACAACAGCAAGTAACTTGACATCATCAACACAGGAGTACCCCAATGTCTTCTTGTCTCACTTCAGAACACAAAGCAAAAATAAAGATTTAAATTGCTTCCTCCTTAAAGAAGCTGAAAGCCTGCAGTACTGTCAGGAAAGAGAGAGGATCCCTGCAGATTACCAAGTTCTGCTTTTAGCAGGGGACTAAATTATCACCAACTGTAGGCAAGGCTTGCTGTGGCTTTGTCCTGGAAAACCTCCAAAATAAAGAATCCCTTGCTACCTGGTGACTTGTACTAGTGTTACACTACTTCCCCAATGAAGAGGCTTTTCCAAATCTCCAGCTGAATCTCCCAATCCATTATGCATGTTCACGGCACTTTATTTTGCCATCTGGACAGAAACATTTGGCTCTGATATGTTCAGAAGGCCCCTGGCAGTAGTCACAGGCTGCCACTGGATCACTCCTTTGCCTGCTTTCCATCAGAAACAGAAGCCAAAGCTCTCTCAGCCTCATCTTGTAGGCCATGTGCTCTCAGCCTCTGACTGACCCTTCTCTGGGCTCTCTCCACCTCTTCAACACCCCTTTTCAACTGGTGGACTCAAGACTGGTAACAGCCTCAGCAGTAGTGAGGAAAGGTGAGCAATAACTCATCTCAGTCTACAGTCCAGGCTCCTCCTGAAGCAGCCCTATATTCAGTTTGCTTGATTGAAAATCACAGCACACATTGGACTCATATTTGACTGGGTGTTCACTGCCAGCTCCACCTTCTTTTGTCAAGAAATAAAGAAGAATAAAAGGCATTTATTCACCACTTTGAGATGGTGCCTAAGCTGGAGGAGCTCCACAATGCCACGGCCACATGGATGGAAGGGTAGGTGACACCGTGGTGTTAGCTACCCCTATGCTATTTGCAATAAACATGACACATAGCTTATTAAGAATACTTCTGTTCAAAGGGGGGGGGTGTTCTTAAAGCACAGGAAAATGGGTGAAGAAGAATATTGAGAAATATTGAAAGCAAAGGCAAAGCTGATCATGACACTGTGGAGTGCATGAAGATAAAGCTCTGGTTTAGTATCCATAGGGCATTAGTTCTGCTCTGAATAGAAACTTATGACAGAAGAAAAGTGCTTGAAATTTGATTTTCAATTCTACTTTGAAACTCATAAAAGCACCAAGCACCAGCCCAAGAAACTGCTGCTCTTCCCTTTTAACTCAGTGTCCATTCATTCAAGAACAGTGATATACAAAGCTCTGGGAGATAATTCCCCAGCTGGTGCAAACCACAGAACCAGCAATGAGGTTAACCCAGCCAGGCATCCACACTGGCCTTGTGAGTTTGCTAAACAAGCTCATCCTATTTAAAAGCTGACTCTAGTTGCTCCACCACTATCACTTTGCTGCCTTCTGTTTTTGACCATCCAAATTAACAATCTGTTCCCCTTTCCAGAAATCAGTAGGAAGTTCTGTTGTGCAAAAGAGTTTTCATACTAGACTGGCCACATCAGTTCCCTGGATGTGGGACAGCTCAAATCTGACAGCCTCCAGGAAAACATTCCGATGCTCTTTTACCTTCACTGCACTTTCTGCAAAAAGACTGGCAGGGGTGATGGAAGAGAAGAAATTACTCGTGACCAGGGGGTACTTTTAGAGGGAAGGAAGAACCAAACTTTCAATATATCCAAAAATATTTATATGCTGCTGGATTTTAGCCACTGCTGGCAACCACTTGTTTCTGAGCTGTGCTAGGGCAGGCAGCTGGGTCCTGCAGCTGGTAAATGCACACACAGCTCCACTTATCAAATGCCCTTCAATAGTTGCTACCACTATCTCTCAGGTCTGAGGCAAAGCATGCTCCCAACACACAACCAAGCGTCTGAAAGGCATTTCAGCATGCCTCTGCTGTGTAATGCACACATTTCTCTTCCAAAGTAACACAGCTGCCAACACCTTAATCATTCCTTGGGGGCCTTCAACACATCAGCCCTTAAGTGCTTCATTACCTCCAGCGGCTCCTGCAGAGCTCCCATCCCAGGTGAGCTGTACACAGATCCCTGTCAGCTACAGAGAGCAGCCTGAGCTGCAGGACAGCAGGATCTGTGCAGATCAGGTCTAACAGCCTATCTTCCACCACCCTTTGTTTCTGCAAGTTTGGCCTCATTTGCTGCAAAATAGGACAAAAGGCAAGGCAGCATCAAGAAACCACATTTGAGACTAAAATTGCTGCATGTTTCTTTTCATGAGATCCTGTGGGAGAGAAGATGGTTGATCCTCTGCATGCACACTCTAAGGTGCTATGGAGACCAGTCAAATAACCTCCACTGAGGCACCTGAGCTGTGTGTACCTCCCCAAAGCCTTCTTGTTTTTAAGTTAGAAACTGCTGCCTCAAGTCACAAAACATAGCATTTTGAAATTGTATTGATATGTTCTTGGCACAAAAGAGAAATAAACTGCAAATGCAACCAATACAGAAACTTGAGCTGCCCTTTGTTTCTGCAGGGCTTAAAACACTAAGGGGAAAACCTAAGCAACAAATTTCTTTGATCCATGGAAAGATGCAGTTAGCACTGGTACACAGATACCTATTTTGAAGTTAGCTTGAGCATGTGAAGGCATAACCTATCCTTTGAAGTTTCTCAATTACTCCATCAGGTTCCTTGAGATGACACTGCTGGAGACATCATCACAAGGAATCACTTCCAAGTCAATTTCCTTTTTAAAACAAAAAACCCCAGGGCCATTTTTTGTGAAGCACCTCCACTAGGGAACAGCTTCATCTGCTCTCTTCATGTCAGCCCCACAGTCCCTCCTCTGCAGCTCCCCCACCACCCAGAGCCCTTCCAACTGAAGCTATGATCTAATGGCTCAAAATAACATAGGAAGGTTAAGTAATCATTCATTGAATACAAACTTACACGCATAAGAATGCACAGACACGTGCATATCCCTGATTTTTTGATTCTGCATTATTAGCTCAGGAAACTGGTAGAGGCAAAGAATAAGGAGAGAAACCAACAGTTGCTCACATGGATCAACACTTCCAGGCTCTCTCTTTTGCAGCTCATCTCACTCATACTTGTGGTTTCAACATGTGATTCACATTAGGCCCCTCTGCTCGCCATTTGATGGTTCTGCTAAACAGATGTGAATTTATTTAGTCACAGAGCCTGCTCTTTACACTGCCTCTTTGTAGAACAGATGGGCTTTTTTTTTTCTCTGTTCAACAGTGTTCAGATAACGATCATACCCAGTGCATAGGTTTGCTTGGTAATTTCACAGGAAAAGGAACAACACATGAACATAGGCACGTTCTCACAGGAGTTCTTTTCAGCAGCCTGGACACACCACAAGAGGCGATGGCCCTGATGGAGAATGCCAAACTGCAACACCAGGAACGCCCAGACAAGACCAAGATCCTCAGGGATCAGCCCCAAAAGTTCAAGCACATGAGTGATGCACGCTGCACCTGGCAGGGTCCAGAAGACACATCTCCACCACACACCCACCACAAAGCTCTCCTGTGAAAGCTTGAGTGGAGTGTGAGCTGAATGAAGGGTAGGCTCCTGCAACACTCATGGGGACATGAAAATATGGCATCTCCTGGGACTCTTCAGCTTGGTGAAATAGCCTGGAAAAGCTATCCACTCCCTGTGTGGGCATTCTTCTTTCTGCACTCAGAGTGCCTTTGGCACTGGATGAAGCAGAACTGCACAAAGGCCCTCTCAGAGCAGAATAAGACTGCCCACATGAGAAGTACGCTCGGAACAGCTATTGCACTTTAAATTCACACCCTGGCTTTGTTTTGCAAGGGTTTTCCTGTGCAGAAGGGCCCTGGGCTTCAGATTCAATTCCTCCTCCTGTTATCAGTAGCTGAGCACTGCTCCCATCTGAGGGTAGGAAAGCCTATACAAGAGGCCAAAGTACAATCTCGAAGGAGAAGGATGAGCTTCCCTTTTACTTTGCACTATCCTGTATATGGATGCACCTCTCTATTGCTTCAGGAACAGAACAGTGATGACTTCACCCTAGCAAATGGCCCTGCTATGTGGGTAAATCATCTCTGCTCTACCAGAGAAACCAAGGATGTGTGTACATGGCACACATGAATGCCATGCCCACACTTGTGCAAACATCCAATCCCTCTCCAAAAGCTGCAGTCCTGTCCCTCAGACACAGCTTTGCTCTCCATAAACTGCCCACCTGTTACAAAGATATCTCAGTTTCTACCAGAATATACTTAGGATTCAAGATAATTTTATATATTTATATATATATGTGTGTGTGTGTGTTTATATGTACGTATCCATATATACATATATGCATTTTAAATGTGGTTATATTAAAATTTGATTGTCTGGAGAATGAAACTCCAAATTTCAGAAGGAAAGCAAAAGTGGAATTCTCCGCCTGAAAGACAGCCGGGATACAGCCTTTAACACCCTCCCTGAGGGCCCTAAGGCCAAACATTTAGAAAAGCAGAAAAATGTGTGGCTTTCTTTTGGGGGGATGTGCATACAATTAAGCAGTATTAAAAAGCTAGTAGGTATTAAGCAGAAAAATATTTTCAATAATAGAACACTGGGACTGAAAAGGACAGCTGAGTCCTTGCAGGGCAACAGGCACTTCCAGCTACAAAGTAGTTTGTGTCTCCTGAGAGTTTTTCCTTTTTTTCTTGGCCAGCTCTGAGCCACCACAGTATAATTTTCATTCCTTTCAATGACTGTGCCATCCAAATAGCCTGTGTATGGTCCATACACCAGCACTTCATTCTTTTCTACATCTTAAGGAGAAGCAAAAAAGCAAAACACTGTGAAAGAGACTTTCATAAGCATAAAGCATTATGTGCCCAATTCCCAGAGGCTGGTTGCTTAACCTTCAGTATGAGATTTCAATAACTTTGAGCAGTCAAACAATGTACTTTCTTTTCTCCATGTGAGAGAAAGGAAATTCCCTCCCGCTTTGTCCCACCTGCTCTGCAGACCTGGTGGGGCTGGTGCTCCTGCTGGGGCAGCACCAGTAACAAGACAGAATGTGGCATCAGGAACAGGAAAACCTTTCTAGGCATCACTCTCCATCTGCATCCCACCTTCTCTGTCACCTTCACCAAGGCACTGAGGACATCATTTAGCCCCTCCTTTACAACATTTTGAGCTCAGAGACACGGTGTGGTCTGTAAGAGCAAAGTGCACAGAGCCAAAAGGCATCTAAAATTTTAAGTACAGATATACAGATTTCAGTGGAGAGTTAAAACTGAGGGGGAGGAGAGCTGGCAAAGGCTCATGATGGATAGCAGTGAGCTGTTCAGAAGAAAATTAAGAAAACATTTTGAATCCCCTCCTAAAAGCGAACAAATAGGTCCAACACTCCAACAGAAGGGGATTTTTTGCATCTCTGAACGATAGTGCTTCGCTTTTATGGCCTGCGGCTGCTTGGGAAATTCAAAACTATTTCTCTGAAGAATTCACTTGGACAAGCTTTATGGCTTTGATCAGTTAACTATTTTTTAATGCTAATCCACCCCAGTGATATTTGTCCTCCTTTTCCCCATGTGCACAGAAGCACAGACAGAGACAAATACTACACAAAAGTAAACATTAGCCAGATGAACAGTCAGGAACAATGACATCCAGAGCCCATAACCAAACACCAACTCCATTCTGTTTTATTCCTTTCTATTCCAGCGGTTCAAGATCTTTTAGCCCAGTATGACGTGCTAATGGAAATTTTGGGATCAAATTTCAGAGCCCAGCAGGTGTAATGTCCATGCAGTCATTTGGACACAACTACTCTCACTCAAAAAAATTTAAATAATTTCCCCTAAAAGTTGGAATAAAACACATGGTTGAAAGGCCTTATTAGAAACATAACACGAACCCCAGCAAGTAGCCCAAGTGCTGCCCCATCCTCCAGGTTAACAAATAAAGGTGCAGAAGTAGTGATTTGCTGACATCTGTGAAGCAAAGATTAAAACAAGCCAAGAGCAGGACTGAAATCACCAGACACCCATCACCTCACTGGAATTGCTCTAAGCTCCCCCACAGTCTCAGGCGTAGAATCCAAGTGCCAGGCTAAGCAAAACTCCATTTACAAGCTCAGCATACAAATTTGTCTTCTTGTTTAGGGCACCAAAGTCTAAATCTGCACCCAGAACATGCTGGCTATCTAAGCCATTATTCAAATTTTCATTATCAGTCCTACTGGTTGCACCATTGTGATACCCCACGACATATACAGCAAAAAAATGACATTACAGCAAAAAACCCCTGAGTAAGGGACAGTCCCTGCTCTGCAGCACCTTTGGTATTCAGGCTGCTATCTGAACTTTGCTTGCTGTCTTTGAGTAACAGATTCAGGCAGTATTTCCTGTGGCAGAGAATTACGCAGGCTGATTATTCTCTGTGGAAAAGTGAAGAAATCCTGGAAGCAATTTTCTGTCTCAATTGTTCCCAGAGTGCAGGAACAATCTCTTAGTCCCCTTCCTATTTTCTGCTCAATGCCATCCAGGCTCAGCAGGCAGAATCCATCACAATGTTGCTGTAGGTCTGGGTCCCCCAAACACTCACTTAGGTCAAACTTCACACATGAGCAGCCCAACAGGCTTCAACCAGTGTCAGCCTTGAACTTGGCCACAAAGGTTTTAGAGGACAAAGAATGAGATAGGTAAGAAATTCAAAGTACCTGGGAAATGTTCAGTCCTAGGTAGGACCAGGCTTACCTCAACAGCATAACACAAATGAAGTGTTTCTGATGCACACCTCTTAACCTTGTTCTTTTAAAATTCCCTCTCAGACACATGGTGTGATTCTTGGGGTGTCCTGTGCAGGGCCAGGACTTGGACCCCATGATCCTGATCCACCCTCCCAACTCAGCATATTCTATGATTCTATGACAATTTTAAAAAGTCAAGGAAGATCAGCTGTACTTGAGAATTGCGCATCACAGGCAAAGCTCCTAAGAAAAAAGATCATTTTCTCAAACTAAAAATTTCATTAGCATGGGAAAAAAAAAAAAAGAAGACAGATATTTTCTATGGGGATAAACCCCCACACTTCTAAGACAAAAACCTAACAGATGATGGCTTTCTACCAGAGCCTGCAAGCATTCCTGTGCAAAACCACTACAAGACTGACCCACAAAGCGGGGGAAGAACTGAGAACCGCATACCAATCTGCACCCCTCTGCATATGCTGCAGCAGCAGCAACTCCAAATATGAATTTTTCAACATTCTGGCAACAAGTACTATTCACCCAGGTACATGCCCACACTCAGAATTATTCAATCAGAACATTATTTTCCATCCAAATGAATTTTGATATAAAATATTCAATTCAGCCTAATCAGTGGGGCTTAAACATCAGTCAAAATATTTTCTTGAATTGGCTCCATCAGTGCCAGAGCGAGAGAACAACCTCTTTAAATAATCTGCCTCCAAAGGCAGGTACTGACTTTTCAATTGTGTTATTATTTTTTTAATAAAAGTCACATTAAAAATATTGTTACTTTTCAGCCAATACTGCTGAGGGAGAAAAGGACTGGGGGCCTGCTGCAGAATCACATGGCCAATCTTAGTATCACTTCATTTTCAAATGAGGAATTTAGTAGTAAACAACCTTTTCCTTGTACACAAACATTTTTAATTTCATGCCCTGCTAATCATACATCTGTTAGAGCTCCTTTTCCATCCATTGCACCAACGATAATAAAAGAAAAATCATCGCACTAGAAATGTGGTTTGTCTAAAATGAAAATTGAGTAATAATCAATGTTCCTCTGTGGGATGAGGAAACGCAGCAGCACTGGCCTCATGGAGGTGACAAAGACATGGTTTTAAAAGGGATACCTTCACATATACCTTGCCAGTGGCCCTTGCTGCTGGCAGCCCCTCTGCACCCCAGTGTTTGTGTAAGAGCCCTTTTGGATGGGTTCACCCCACAGCTTCTCTCAGGCTTCCTGGTGGTCCACACCAGGCACCACCACCAGCAAAGCCTCTCCTGCTGTCATCACCCCACTCACCAGCACCTCCTTCCCCTATGTTTTCTCCTCACCTCCTCTATCAGCAGGTTATTATTGTGACAAATCCTACAGCACTGCCCTCACCTCCCAAGTCTCCTTCCAGCAGGGAGACCCAGTGGGCCTCAGCATATCAGACTTCAGATGTGTGCAGTGCCTTTACCTGGGCCTTCCACACACCAGAGCTTGCTGATGTGCTGCTCAAAAGTGCACTTCAATATGTGGCCACACCCCTGAAAACAACTCCTTATCATTTCTTCAGTAACATTAGTGCAAGTGTTTGAGGTTGTTATTTAATAGACATGCCCAGTTGAAATTCCAAGTTAATCAGGCCCCCAGAAACACCCACCATCAAGACCATCTGACTTGGCCTTGGAAATAATTTTTTTTATGATAAGACACCAGAATGAATAGCCTAGAGAAGCTATGGATTCCTGGAAGTGTTCAAAATCAGGTTGGACAGGTCTTGGAACAACCTGATCTAGTGGATGGTGTCCCTGCCCATCACAGGGAAGTTCAGACTAAAGCGTCTTCAAATTTCCCTTCTAACCCAAATCGTTCTATGATTTTTTGATTCTAAGATTTACTCTCTTGCACTGCCCACACTTTGCTTTTCTGGACTGCTGACACACAGCTTTTGCCTTTTTAGACTCCTCCTATTCCCATAGCTGTGCTGGGCCAACTCCAGCTCAGAAATATTGCACTTGTAAGACCTATGCAATGGTAACTGAGAGTTTTAACAAGCAATAAGAATACATCTGAAGCCTTAGGCAACGTGACACAAAGACATTCTGGGCAGAGGTACACGACTGCTACACCTGGGACTCCTCTCTGGCCTCCAGTCCTCATATTACCATGCTGAACCCTCTGCTCCTTCCAGAGGCTGTTTTCTAAAGCACAATTATCCACATAAGCTCTCCCTTGTCTTCACCAGAAGTGAGGTTGGTTGACTAATCAGCTTTAAGGAGACTTGTGAATTAACTAATATCAATTAATTACTCCCATTTTGCAGATAAGCAAACAAAAGAATTAAAGAAGCAAAGCATTCTGGTCTAAATTAATGGAAGGGAAACCAGAGCCCAAACCCACTCCTTGACCTGGGTCCAGAATAAGCAAAGGCACTGGGGAGAGGACCTTGGCATCCCCAGCCCCCTACCTCCTGCTCAAGAAGCAGCACCAGCCCTGCCCTGCACCACCAGCTCATCAACAATGCACAGGCAGCCTCGAGATCTTCCTTTCACTTGTGCCCCCATGCTAAAGCTGTAGGGATTAGAAATGCTACAGTACAAGCCAGCTTTTCATTACTCAAGAGACACTTTTAGCCCAGCTGCCCCAAATGAGTTACCCCAGAGGCATCAGCACCACTCCACCATGCTCACAAGGGAGACATGATCCGAGGCTGCACCTAAGATTAGGTGACCAGCACAAACACAGACACTGACACATCTCTTCTGTCCATAAACAAAAGCATTCAGCTCTGGATTCTTCTGGCCTCTAATCAGAGCACATTCTGTCAAACAGCCCTGCCAGAATTAACAGGGAAAAGGGAGGGGAAAAGAATAAAAAAAGACTTTGTAGAGCAAAAGTACTCTTAGACACATTTGATGTAATAGTCATATGATTAACAAACTGTCATATCAAAGTTTTCTGCAAAGTAGGAACACTCTGACAGTTCATATTTTAAAAACTGACATTTTGATTCATTACTGTAAATAGCACTCTGTATTAAATATTGTGACAAGGCATACAGTGTATTTTTTGAGCTCTATAACATTTAGGAAGTACTGAATTTTTTTAGTTTTTTTTTTTTTTAAGCACGTATAATATGAAAAGCAGTTAAAGCAGAACTCCAAGAAAGCTTCTAGAGGAGAGAATCATGATTTTGGAAATAACCTACTTCTCTGCCATCATCTCAAGCCCTGTTGGGAACTTGGGCCCACAAGGATCTGAATGTACTGTTTGCATAATAAAATAGGGAATTGTTTCACAGAACAAAAGAGCTATAAGGAAAGAGGCTACATTAAATAATGTAAAATTACTCACTAGCAAATCATCCTGAAGCTGGCATAAGAGGAAGAGCACTAAAAGGTGCCGAGTTACCAGTCAGAATATCTGAGTGCTGGTTCATAACTGAGATGTAAAACGTAATGTCCAAATGACTGCCCAAATGTGCATCTTGCTTATCCCCTCAGCATTCAGCCCCCTTTGTCCCCTTCTGCAGCCCAGCATGGTCATGCCCATCTCAGACAGAGGCAGCACTCCCTCCATGCTGGGGTGGGCTGAGCAGGAAGGACTAGCCCATCATTGACAGGAGGCCACAGCAGGGCAGCTCCCACTGCAGGGATGCTGTGAGCCACTAGTCAAGACAACTTAATCCCCTTACAGCTCCCCTGCTTGTGGATCCCTTTCCCTGGATCACCAGTACCAGGACAAACAGGACTGGGACCAGAAACAATACTGCCAATGTTCTGCATTTCCTGAAAAGCAACCACTTGATGGAGAAATTAAAAATAACAGCCCAAGCTAAGACAAAGAGCTTGCTAGAGAAGCAGAGGAAAACCAGAGGCTGCCTAGCTGTTTGCAAGAAGCTCAGGTGTTATGAGTACTGCAGTCCAGTGCTTTGGAAAGAAAAATGGTTACCATTATCATTGCTTGCAGCCAGCTGCAAGTGGAGCTCTGGACTCAGTCTCCTGACAGAATGGATCCACTGCCATAAACGTGAGCCCAGAGCCTATTCCAGGACATGATGAGGCAGTCACACACCCCGAAGATGGATCACAGCAGTGTTTCAGCAGGGATCACTGCCTTTCCCCAGGAGCAGCTACACACCCCTCATGCTGGAAATCTTGTGCATGTGTCTGCACGCCAGCAAGTGTGGTAGTAGTAGTGGTCTAGCCAGACATCCAAAACATATTGGCACCACTATAATTTGTCCATTCACCAATATGTTTTCCTAAAAACGCCCATATGCTTTTCCTGCAGTTCCCATATGCTTTTGCAAAAGAGAAACAAAAACACTTCGTTAGTCGCGAGCGATTGATCGCCACATATTTCACAGAAGTCAAGTAGAAAAACAAAAACAACAACAAAAAAATTAAGCAGTCAGCTGCTTCCCCCTCCTCCTCCTCTCTGTTCACAGAGGGAACTGTGAAGAGCAGGAAAAAATTCAGCCCACAGCAAAATACACACACCGCTCATTTTTTCTGCACTTCAAGATATTCTAGGAATTACAGGAGGAATCTTCATTAAAAACAAGCTATCAAGGATCTGGCAGCCAGTGGCATTCCAGACAGTAATTCAGCATCGGGTGCTCGGCGCTCACGCGGGTCCTCGCCGCAGGCAGCGCAGCCCACAGGAATCCTGGAGGCACACTTTAAACAAGCCAGGAGGTGGGAGGACGGGGTGGTAAAGAGGTTACAGCCCTTCCAATTCACAGGACAGCTCATGTGAGGCCAAGTCTATGTCTCTGTGTAGGTATAAAGCCCCTTCACACGCAGGGCTTCCCAGGGAGGTGCTGCCTTGCCAACGCAAATCCCGAAGCAGCGGGCAGGCAAGGGCAGCGGGCAGGCTCGGTTCAGCTGGGAGCAGGCACGTGGGTGTACAAGTATGTGTGTGTCAAGGCTGGAGCATGTGGGAACCGTAGCTGTTTAGTTAAAGACTCATTAAGAAACAGCAGACCCAGGGCCAACGTTCAAAGAGGAGCAATGCAAAACATTTCTCTGGAGAAAGATTAGCATGTGTTCTTCTTTACACAAATAAAATTAAAGAGAGACTCATAATATAGACAAATCAATTAACTTCTGAAAAGCCAAGGGCACTGCATGCAAGAGCAGACAAGAGGGGAAAAGCTTTGTTACAGGGCCACCAAAGCAGTGCACAGGCTTTCCTCCCTGGAAAAGAAATTCAGCAATTGCTGCATCAAGTTCTGATGTCAGTCCCAGCTGCACCACGCTCGTTGTTACAGGGACACAGCTGCTTCCTTCCCAACAGGGCCATACACATACCTATACATCACTATACCCTTATGCACCAAGGCCTGGGAATCATCTTTGCAGAGACTGTGGAAAATACCTGAGGGCAGAGGTCAAAGGACTACAGGAGTGCTTAAATCAACAGTTCCAGCCTAAAGAGTTGGAAGCTGACTTTCTATACAGGGTACCCAGAACAGCACACACCCTTCTATCACAATAAAACTTTCTGTGATGCAGTCCCATGTTCTACAGTTCTACCACAAATTTAACCAGGAATGCCCTTTGCAAAGCTAGTGTTTTCGTGCAGTGATCTAATCTCACACTAAACCTAATGAGAGACCAGATGCAACAGGTCAAGAGCCCAATTTTTCACAGAAATGAAGCTGAAAACCCAGTCAAAAGAAGAGAAATCAATCTCTTGCACAGGACACAGAGTAAAAAACCAATTTGTCAGACACAGCTTGCTTAGTAAGATACATTTTATGATATGTTTTTGTCTTGAGAGGAGTTGTAAGCACCTGAAAATCTGACTTCACCACTCACAAATGCATTGATGTTCAAGTGCTGACTAGAAAGCAGAACTAATACTGTCTCATTTAGTTAACGTAAGGACATATTTAGTTAATATAACAATGGGCTTCTTCCTAGATTTCATATTTACAGCGACCCACTGGGATGGTTTATTAAACTTAGTCAGGAAAGCTACCACAGAAAGAGTGAGACTAGCAGAAGAGTTACCATTAATCTTCCATAGCCCAGCAACTGGGAAGATCAGGCCTTGAAACAGATTCTATGCTCTTGCTATTAATCTCCTGTCCTCTACTTATTAATCCCTGGTCTGTCTTTGTCTGTCAACATTTATTAATGGCCCCAACTGTTTGCAGTAAACAGGATACTGAAATCTCATCTCCAGCTAGACATAATTTACCCACAGGAAAAAAAAAAAAAAAAAAAAAAAAAACCCACACAAAAATTAGACTCAAGAAGAGGGCAAAGGCAGAAAGTAGGGATGAATTTCATGCACCAAAAGAGAAGAATGAAAGCGCAATTAAATTCAGTGACACAACAGAGTGAAGATTCACTGTTCCTGATTTTGGCATGCCACACAGATGTCTCACGGTCCTAAAGTCAGGTAACATCACAGCAAAAAAAGAAGCTCCACTGGTCAAAACCACCGGGGTAGTTGGTGGCTCATTCTCCACTTCTCAGCAGGGCTGCACAAGCTGCTTCCTTCCCCCCCTTGCCATGACTTTGCAGCACCTCCAGCACCTTTCTGTTTCCTGGGGTGGCACAACTGAGAGAAGCTTGAGGACTGCCCTGACACTGGTCCTGTTCTGCAATCTTACCCTTCCTGCAATCAAACCATTGTATCATGGGGTGGGCACAAAGGACAGCTTGTGTCCTACACATAATCCAGCAAGGGACTCCTACAATATTTGGGGTGTATTTGACAGAATTGGCAATTTTGAAGCATGAATAAATTTGCTCCTCGCATTAACTTCTATTTGTCCACTGAAACACAGATTCAGCTAACAACACAGCCAGCTCTGCATCACCAGCTGGGAACATCCACAGCCTGCAGAGAGCCACATCATGGATGGGGAATGAGTTCAGGTCCACAACCAGGAAAGCTTTGTTCAAAAATGAGGTCAAAGCAACATGGCCCACAGGACCCAGCAATTGTTCCCATGCAACATTCCCAATCTGCAGGAGGGCCTGCATGTTTGCTTCTTCCAAACTTGGACCCAGAAACAGTAAAACCACCTCAAGCCTCCTGGGCAGGCTGGCATCCCACCACCCCAGGCTTTGGAGAAATGCCCATCAGTTGCTGAAGGACCACACGTGGTACCGAGGTCTTCCCACTGTCACTAAACTCAGCAGTTGGCAAAAGCCCTGAGAGTTGATCCATTCCTCACCTGGAAGCAAGGCAGTCCTGTCAGGCACCCAGTCAGACAAACAGACAGGCTCTTCCAAGGGACCTCTGTGGGTGCAAACAGAAAGGTCAGAATCAATGTTTTGCTCCTCGTAAAAGCAGAAAGTAAATCAAGCTGGCTGTAACGCCTCGCCAAGAAAACAGCCCCAAAAGGGCACGTAAGGCCAGCTGTCCTCCTGTACAGAGCAGACCAGAGCCTTTTCTCCTCTCCTCTGACACAACTCATGTGTCAATCTGTCCCTGTTTTGACCCATATAGGGGTTTTTCACACGTTGGCAGCACAGATTACATCTGAGCAAGTGCTGGAGTAGCTGAGGTTTATTTGGAAGAGAAGCTACTTGTTTTAAATCACTGCAGAGCTGGTGAAAGGCACTGACGTAAGGGCTGCAGGTAACAGAGTCTCTTTCAAAGCCTGACCAGACGCCCTTCTGCCTCTCATGCTTAAAGGGCCTCTTCTTCCCAAGCCTCAGCCATGCTCAAGGCCAAGCGTGAGTCACTCTCACAGCATTGGCTTTGTCATGCGAGCATCAAGGAGCACCAAAGCAGAGGTGGGATGCATTAAACACACAGCCATTGTGGAAAAAGAGTCAGGGTGGGACAGCTCAAACCCTACCTCCACCTCCAGCCCCGGTTTCTTTTCTGGGTGCCTCCAAAGACACCCAATTAAAGAGAAAACACAGGTTTTTTTAAGTTACCACAAGCTTTTTTCAACCAGCAGTCTCTAATTCTTCCAGCTTATTGATATCTGAGCTTACTCTGATGTTTTCTATTTCCTTTAATCTCAGTCCTGCAGAAGAAATGAGCAAGTTAAAAAAGCACTAGTGATGATTAGTGAAAGGTCCACCTCGGTGTTCCCCTGGTCTCCCAGCCCACATGCTCCTGGTGCCACCAGGTGACCCTCAGCTGCTCCTCACTGCTTCCTCACTGATCCTGAGATCAGCCAAGGATCAAAAGTCATTAAAGAGAAGGACAGACACTTCTAGCCAGTTGCATATATTAATTTTTAATGAAGCCAGGCTAAAACTCATTAGCCCCACCATCAGCAGTCTTGCTCAGGAGAACCAGGTCTGGCAGAGCAGCAGCTTTGCCCTCCTGGTCTGTGGTGAAGAAAGAGCAGCAGAATTTCAACAGTTGCTTCAGACCTACACTGAAGTGCAAAAAGCAGAGAAAAATTTGCTGAGAACCTGCCCACACAGACACTGGATATTCTTTTCATATTTGCCATGACAAAAAATTCACGTTAACATTTTTGCAAGCACTGTCAGCCTGTATCAAGTATCAGCAAAGAGGCAGACAGGTGTCCTGACCACAGAGGAGACAGCATATGCAAACAGTTTGGAATTTATTACTATTATTTTTTAAAGGGAGACACAAATCCCAGAGATTTTTCTGTGCATGATACATTTTATGCTCCCTGTTTGATGTTGCTTTCAGACTTCAGACTTCAAATAGCTAACACTAACCTATGTCTCAAGCCTGCTTTAAACTGATGCGCCTTATGTGACCAGAAATGAATGCATGGTGAATCACTTATGCCACACACAGTGGGGGTGAGGAGCAGTGGTCCATATCTCCTGACTGCTGCATGGACAAGGATAAGTTGGGGGAAAGGAAATCCCAGCTCTCTCTACAGCAGAGCCAGATAACTCAGCACAGTGCCTTTGCATTTTTGGAGCTGAGAGCACAAGCTCCAGGTCAATAGCCCAACCACCAGTCAGAGAGAACAACTCAAGCACTGGCATTTTCTGCAAAGCGTGGAGAGACACACAGTCTGCATAGGCTGCACTTCCACTCTCTCTTGCCTGCCTTAGGAGATGTTTAAGAGAAGCTGCATTTTAATCAGTAGCCCCAGCCAAGGGAATCTGATCTTGACAGGAAGGGAAAGGGAGCAACCCAAAGTTACAGACTTCAGGCTATGTGGGCCCAGCTCTTCGCTTCTCTGCTGAGTTTACTGCTTCCAGAAATTAAATCAAAACCCCACTTAACTTCACAGAGGTTGCAATTTGCATCTAAAGCACTGCCTAAGCCTCAGTAGTAATAAACAAATACAGCTCCACTGAAATCCAAGGAGTTATTCTGAGTTTGTCTGGTTACAGATCTGCAGAGCCATAAACATTACAGCTCATCCAACCTCCAGCTAAGTATCTTCTAATATAAGACCATTATCCTTGTCAGATGGATTGGGATAACTTGTTTAAAGCACTCTTGAATAGTCATTAGGATCGTTGGGTTTTGGTGGTTATATTTTAAGAATAAACCCCAGCAGCTATTAAACACTGGAACAAGGCATGTTAACAGTCCACAAACAGAGCTGGAAATATAACTATGGGTTTGGATTTTCATTGGGAAATTGGTAAAATGGGGAGAAGAAAGAAAATACAAAAACTAAACTGAGCCATGCATACACACTGATAAATCAACGACATTATTTGACAGGCAATGAATGAAAAAGAAACACAGGGAAGAAGGAAGCAAAATCATGCAATTCTGTCTTCCTTCTGAGCCTCATTAATATTTTGGGTATAATGCACAGACGAGATGTTGTGCAGCCAAGAATATACGGATACATTTTGCTGGCTGTCACTGTCCCTAATAGCTGACCTCAGGGTGGACTCCACTCCCTGGAGCCTTCTTCATCTCCTTGTAATAAACCATCCCAGTGGCAAACCTGTGCTGGCTGTGTTCCCCAGGAGCAGAGCAGCACTCTTGACCAGTCCTACAGCTCTGCCCAAGGATGAACATCACTACACCCATGCCATGGACACACCACTGTCTTCTTTCAGCCATCTCACTAAATGAACTGGTTCCCTCCAGCAAAAGGCCACTCCATCTGCTGTAACCAATCTCCTGTTCAGATTGCTGCTTTGCCACAGCTTTGCTGATAAAGGAGAATTCTGTTTTGTCTGGGTTTTTTCACTTCTCCTGACCGAATTAAATTGCCAAGAATCAATTAACAGCCAGGTCTAAGACAGGGAGAAATGGAGGAGACTTGCTTCACATTTTACAGAAAATACACCAACATCCCAGGCCCTGCCCTGGGATTCAGGTGCCAATTATGTAAGGCCATCAACACCTCACCACAAGGAAGTCCCTTTTAGCAGCTCCTCTACCTTCGAGGCTTCCGAAGGGATAGCCCTGACCAGGACAACTGGGTCAGCCAGGTAGAGGGGAAATGGGGAACATTTGAGCTATTTCCTCATCTGACTTTCATTTTATTCATTCATCACTCAAGACAGGGAAGTACTCTGATTTACACATCTCCAGACATGGACCTGAAGCCAGCGTGTCAGGCAAGGCAGTGGCACTACCAGGTCCTGTGCCAAGAGTGTAACAAGGGCACTGTGGTGCCAGCCCCTATCTCACAGCCTTTGGGCTTTAGCATGGCAGCAGATGGGGGCCACACAGCCCAGCTGCTCTTCTGGGCTGGCACATCACCACACTTGCAGCTATGGCTGTCACACCCACAGAGGTGCCTGCAATGACCACAGTTCTCTCCTGGCTCAAAAGGGAAAGGGCAGGGAGTAACACAGAGACACAGACACTCCACACACACCCACCATCAGTGTGTGCACAGGGATCTTGGGAGACAGGCTTATTTAGAGCTCCACAGAGTGCACTCCATCGTAATTCCCTCCTTCTCTTCCTGCCCTGGATGCAGCCTTAAAAATCCATAGCTCCAGACAGCTAGCCCACACACTGCTATTCCAGCTCAGCAGGGAGAGGATGAGCTCAATTTTGCCAGTCAAATTGGAAGGAATCAAAAAAAAATTTAGTAGTACTATTTTGTTAAAATCAAGGAAACATGCCCCCATGAAATCAAAGATAAAACAGAAGAAATTACATGGAGAAACAGTCCCTGCTACTGCTTCCATGGCAGAGTTGTTTCCAGTTGCAAACAAGGCTTGGGTAGTTCAGGGGCAGGAGGAGAGCCATCACAGCCTGCCAGCGAAACACAACATGGTACTGTCTTCCAAAGTGCCACTGAACCCTGACAGCAGCTCACCTAGGAGAGGGTGTTTGGACACATTGCTCACGGGTCCCCAGCCCTTTTTGCTGAGCTGGATCTGCAGGGACAAACATCTGGGACAACAACCACACACGTTCCTCTTGCACTGCAAATCGATAGCCACAAGTACACAGGAGCACCCAGCACATCCAGTACCCATGCAGGAAGTGGCTGCCAGCCCCTCACCCGAGCCCCTGCCACACACACTGGGCAGGTTTGCTCCCTGCTTGACAAGGACCTTCTTTCCACCAGCCAATGTTGGAGCTTCCCAGAGAGACCATAGAGAAAGTCAGGCATAGTTCAAATAAGCACCTGGACCTACAAACAACAGATTAAATTCTCAAGCTACAAAACTATGTTTTAGCAAAAGTGCAATTGAACTCCATGTACTTGTTACATTTCTAAATATACTCTGGTTGTCAAGACAACAAAGAGACTGATGGATCTCTAAAGTGTACTGTATCCATTTAATTGTCAGCATTTCAAACTGACTCAAGAAGGGAAAAAAACTGCTGCGTGATAAGTCTAATTGTCATGGTTACCACTGGCTAACCCCATAATAAAAATATATATATATTCTGGCTAAATGTGCCAAGCCATGTGAGGAGCAGATGGGAGACATTCTCATTACTGCAACAGTCTCCACTGGAAAACTAAACTTGAGGAAAGATGCGAGAGACTTTACAGAGATCTCAGACACAACAGACACCGTGGGCTGCATCTTCCCAGTCGTTTGGCAGCAGTTCCTCAGGCTTTTCCGCTGTGCTTATCTGTCCCAAGCGTGTTGGGACAACCCACAGGGCTGGGGCTGCCTCACTTGTGAACATTCTGGTTTGGGGATCTCATCCCTCACCAAAGAAAGCCTGACATGTGAGTTGTTACTCCTTAAAAGCCTCAGACAACATCTGATGTGCAACCACCTGGGCTTTGCACTCCCACCCTCATCCCTTTGCTCTCCTCTCTCCTAATGGCAATACCCAAGCCCATGGGAATGGCTGTGCCAGGAGGCTGCTTCAGCCCGGATCTTCTGCTCCCACACTGTTAACAGCTAAACCAAGGGCTATGTCCAGGCTTGGGGATGAGAAAACAAGTGGAAAGAAACAGGCCACTACTGCAAATACACCAGCCTGAGGCTGAGTTGGGAAGCATCAACAACCCCCAGCCACCCAGCCTGTGCAACCCATCTGATAACTGTGATTCAGCAGTGTGAAGAACTCCACTATTCATATGAGGTCCCTCCTGAAAGGGATGCTTTCCAAAAAGAACCCTTAAACATTGGCTTTTGACATGGATCACCTCCAAAACAACATCTGAGTTATCTACCTGGATATACAACAAGTGTGGTTTTCCTTCCCTGATCAGAACTCCTTCCCTGCACTCAGTATTGACTTTTCTGTCATTAAACCAAAGTTAAAGTTGCAGGAGAAAGGCATGAGTGTCCTCCAGGTATGAGAACCAGTGGAAGACAACTTGCATTCACCTGGTGAGCACTGACAAGATTTGGACTCAATGAGCCTTGTGGGTCCCTTCCAAATCAAAGTATTCTGTGATTCTGTGATTTCAATGGAAGGGGAGGTTTCCAATTAGTCTGAAGCTTACCCAACATTCTTGACAGAAGCCATCTCAAAGTTGAATCATCCTTAAAATCTCCCCCAAACTGTTGCACTCCTTCACACAGATAAAAACTCTGCATCTCTGCTGTCAGACACTTTCAGGGAAACCATAAGGTGTTGCCTAAAACCATCTCCAAGAGAGCCACAAAGTAAAATCTGGTTGGAAAACACTGCTTAAGAGAAACGCCACTTTCCAGGCGCCTCAAGCAACACATCTGAGTTCGTGATATTTTCCTTGGAGCTTGCCCCTGCTCATTACCAAGATGAACAATTTCTGAATTCCAAATATGAGATTCTCAGTGATGTAAAATGAACTTTTGTGCCTACCAATACAGTCTCTGTGTGGTGCACCTCTTGTGCTGTTTCAAAGAGTGGTCTGTGCATGGAGATGGGCAGTGAATATCAAAACAGAAGTAGCACAGAAGTCATCTCTGGGGGTTGTGTGAGAATTATTTCAAATAGTACTTACATTAGGAGATTAAAACGGGTCTTGGACACAAAGAGGCCTACGGTCTAATGAAAGTCAAAGGGACCTAGAAGCAACTGGTTTTTCACAAGTATTTGGGTGCAGCCAAGCCAATGCAGCATCAGCGTTTTGTCCCTAGATAATTTCAAAACTAAGCATTACCCATAAGGAACTTCAAAGAGACTACAGTCCTGAAAGCTGCATCCAGATCTTAACTGAGCTGAAATCCCAAGCAACCAAAAGCTTAAAATCATGCTTCTATTTCAACACCATGCAGGTGCAGGAACCTAAGTTTGGTTTTCCTGTTACTGAAAGTGCTCGCCTAAGGCACCATGCTTTTACAGTCATGGCTTTGGGACAACTGTTACATTCTGTACCAATAAAATATGTGCTCTCTGGAGCAAACTCCCCAGGATGACTCCTTTGCTTTGGCACAAATAGACTCATTTGGTGTAGGTAAAAGGATGTTCCCTTGCATCATTTTCATTTGATTTTTTTTTTTGGTAAGATAAACAGTTAATTTTGCTAAACGAGTTTTCTGTTGCCATGACTTCACTGCAGACAAACACAAAGCCATCAAGCTCCTTTTCCTTGGGCACTGTTTTTTTTTTTAAACAGGTATTTGATCATCTTGATTCTCTTGCTTCTTTTCTCAACATCTGGATTCCCAGCAACATCCTGCAGTCAGACAGATACATAATGGCTATAGCTACTCAGTAAATTACAGAGATATTCCTGCACATACTCATCCCCTCACAATCCACTTCTGCCAGCTGTGCCAATGCACCCTCTGTGACTCTACAACCAGAGCAGCACTGCCTGCAACAGCAGGCAGCAAATCTCTCCAAATGAAACCCTAAATTTATGGAATTAGACCCTGAAAATCATAATTCCCATGCTCCCACCAAGGGCCAGCCAGCAGGTGCCTACTCACCATCAAGCCAGGCTGTTGCCCAGGATTTTGCCCTGGTCCAAAACCAGAAGCCTGAAGTCCCTCCCACTGCCTCAGTTTCTCTGGTGGGTGAAGAAGGCTGCACATGCATCATCTGCCTCCGCAGGGTGTTAAAACATTGGCTGAGTTAATATTCATGGAGTACACTGGGGATTAAGAGTATTATAGACTTTACTGAGGGAGAGAGCTTTTTCTTTTTTAATGTTTGCACTGAATAGACAGACTAAGTAGAAACAGCATTTGTAGCCTACAGCCATTATCCTAGTAAATGGCTTATTACAGCATGCAGCCTACCAGCTCACCTCCAACCAGTCTCGCTTAAATGCATGTAGGTGGAAGTGCAGCTCATTCCAAAGAACTTTCTTTTTCACTGTCTCTGTCTGATGGAGACTCTGGATAGCTGGGCTCACAAGACAGGACTCAGGATATAAATATTTCAGTATGAGCTTGTTGTTCAGTATCTATTTACGGCAATCACAGAACAATTAATTACCTCCCATCTAAGACTAATTCCCGTCTCTCCCAAAAAGGGGGGTGAGTTTTGTCCCAAGACTTTCAATTTCCTGATGAGTCACAGCAGACACACTACAATAAGCTCAATACTTCAATCAGACTGTTTCTTATCCAGATATATTCAATACATTACTAAGATGTGGAGTGTGCTATTTTAAGGACTGATTTCAGGCATTGTATGCATAATGCTTTCTCATTTGAACACAGGCTTTCTCCTGGATGAGACAGATGTACGTCCTACACCACCACCCCCTCTGCCCCCCCAAATCCTACAGGTAAATAAACACTGCAAAAGCAGAAAGTAAAGAATTGCACATTCGGTGCACTGATTTCTACAACACGCAGCCCTCTCTCCCACTTCGCTAGTTCATTCCCTGCCCTTTGGCAATAAAGTAACTTATGTGACAGCAGCATCTGACAAGAAGAAAACATTCACAGACTGCACGGGTTGCAACAAGTCCATAGCGTCTTGCTTTCTTCATTCTAGGGCCAAGAATCATACATTTCTTGTTCTGGCCCAAGGAGCAACTCTGCATCCCTGTAGGAATCCTCAGTTGTCCCCAGTTCCCACGCCACCCACCCACAAGCTCCTAGGCTCCACCAGGCAGGCAGGAGACACTTTGCCCAACCTCCAGCAACACAGGTTATGGGGATCAGCATATGGGGACCATGTGGTCCTCATTATTTACTTAATTTAACAGACTTAGATATAATTTATTGTGTCAATTGGACGGTTTTTCCCAGCTGGGTCATTTGAGCCTACAAGAGGTTGCACTCCGCTTCAGCCTGACCACAGCCAGCTGAGGAAACTGCCTCATCCAAGCAGACTGAAGAGCAGAGCCATGATCACATCTCCCTGGACCATGTGCATGCCTAGGTTCTCACAAGCAATGCAGTTAAAAGCTCCAAGACACCAACAGCTGCCTAAAAAATGTGTGGCTGTGATGACAAATAGGTTAAAGAACATAATGTTTAATGGGTGAGAGACTGGGTACAGGTGACACACAGGTGTGCTGCTGGTTGTAGAGTCGCTGCCGTGCTATCAAGGACATCAGCTGCTCTAAGAGCAGCCACAGCACGGACACCACATCAAGACTACCCCTGTGCTAACTGCTAACAGCAGTTTTCCCCCTGGCACAACTGGACTGTGCAAATAGTTTCTGCACAAACAGCAGCAGTGCCAGTTTCTGCCAAGCCCATGCTAATTGCAAGTGATTCCAGCTCAAAGGCTCTTAAGTCAGAAAGTATTTAGGTGACGTGCAACCAAGGTCTCATATTTGTCTCACCAGCTCTCCTGTGGTGAATGAACCTACCATCGCCTATGAAGATCTGTCACAGTCTCTTCTCTTCCTTCGTCCTTGGAAAAGCTTTCTCATAAATTCTTATTTTATGTCAACCAAAGTGCAGAACATTTTCCATCCTCGCAATGCCCTCAGCCTGTTGATGTAACTGAACTGTCACAGCAGCACAGAGGACGTGGTTACCAGTACTCCATTCAAGGCAGCAGATCCTCCAAGGCTCAGCAGCTCCTCAGGTGCTACTTTAAAAGTGTCAATGTCTCCTCATTTACTCAAAACCTGAGAGTACCTTAGGAACATTCAAATAGTTTCACAAACTCTGTGAAGATGAAAAGGGTGCATGGGGAAGGACCATTTCACCTGCCCAAGCCCAAACTTTCTTGTGAGGACCAAGAAAAGAAATAGACTGAGCTGTGTTTTAAGTTTAAAACATGGTAAATATCAGTAGGCTCTTGAGTAGGCCCAGTAAGGTCACTTTAACTAAGGTGAGAATATTCACCTGTATTTTATTGATTTCCATTAAATACACTTTTATCTCAGTCTGGGTGCTTATTGGACAGGCATCAGGCCCCACAAGATCAACAATGACATTCACTTTGAGCTGCAGGTGATAGAGCAACACAACGCTGAATACACAAGACCCCAGCTGGAATCTCAGCATTTCTTCTCGCCATTTTTTTGAGTACTGTGGTAAAACTTCTTAAGGAAGTTTGCACTGGGCTATTCAGTTCCAACCAGAACAGAAACATCTGCTACACTGTGCAGTTTTCCTCTCCCATGGATGGCAACCAGGTCCCTTGGAGAAAGCATCAGGCAGGAGCAGAGACCATGAGCTGATGGCTTTGGTCATGCTGCAGAAGGTGCCTGTGGAGTCACTGCCCCAAACCTAGGGCCAGTAACTTTCTTAAAACTAGTGTTATGAATAAAGAGAAAATACAGGACCACAAAAAAAAAAATCCTCAACTTAAAAGGGAACATAAATTATCTTTTTGGTTTTTTGGAGAACAATGCTAGTAGAATATAGGTCTGCAGCCTAAGGAGACAACTGAGGAGCTTCAAGCTCAACTGATATTCTTAAAACATACAAGACCGGGATTCTCCCATGCCAGGCAAGTCCACGTGTCTTCCTGAAAAGCCATTTGGAAAGTTTCTAAATGCAGTAGGAGAAAAATAATCCTGCTCGGTCCATGCCTGTTTCTCCCTCTCCTCCCATTAGCGCATGGGGAGAAGGTTGGCTTAGAGCAATACAACATTTCAATTTGAATATGAATCACTCCTCTGGTGAGCAAACAAAACAGAAGCCCATTTCATATGAGCCTTATCTGAAGATATAATGAAAACCAACACACATAACAGGAGCAATTGAAATAAAACATGGTGAAAATACTGCCTCAGACAAACAACAATACTTTCCATTCTAGAAGATCCCAAAGTGCTTTACAAACTCATAGAGCCAGGAATAATTTCATCTGCCACTGAAACATTGCTATCTCTGGATGGCTACTGGGCACCATGCTTTAGTTCATGATGGAGGGAAGAACGTCATCAAGCAGGAACTGTGAGACAGTTCAGGACAGCATGATCCTTCTGTGGGAACTGCACCATTCTTCTGGAAAGTGGAAGTTTGGTTTCATTTTGATTCTTACAATTCAAAGTGCTGCCATGTGGGGCAAGCACCTGAACATGCACAAGATGTTGTACTTAAATTTTAAGTGACTGGATGCATAAAGATGGAAATCCAGCTCACATATGCTGGTATTCTCCAGCTTCTAACTCAAAAGCAAGAAACCAGCAGCTAGGTAGAGGATTAAAATTGCTGAACGTGCCTGGGGATTATGAATTAATTTCTTATCATCCCACAAAGCTGAAGGGTCAGGATCTTCTGCCCCTGGTTCAGCCACTTTCTCTAGATGGAGTTTAGAGTAAAATCCTTCTCCTCTCCCAGGCTCCTCTCCAGCAGACACAGAAATATTCAACACTCTTAGGAACAGGCCGGAAGCAAGAACAGCATTACCATCCACCACTGCTAATGAACGTCAGCCTTGTGCTTCAGCTGTACTGAAACATTGACAGAAACACCATTTTCACCCTCTCTCCTTTGCTCCTTGGCTCTTCCCATCCTCCTGCTGCGACTGTGGTTCACCTCACTGACAGTCGTGGGCTGCTGTCACAGAGTTGGCCAACAGAGAACTGCTCCAAGCTGAGGCCTCTCTCGTGCTACTGAAACATCAACAAACAAGAAGTCCTTCAAGGGCAGGGGATCTGGGCAAGTGATCTGCACATTTCCAAAGCTAAATGTTTACTTCTCCTCCTGGCAGCATCTGGAAGCTTGCAGACTATTTATCTGCATCTTAGAAACAGCTATTTAGTCCTGCAAACACATCAACAATTCACCTTGACTCAAAAGAATGGTTTGCTGAGCTCTGAGGAAACAATGAAAAAATCATCTTTTTCTTACTTTTTTGCCAAATGTCTGTTAAAGCTTTTCTGAAAGGCCTTTACTTAATCTTTTTCCATGCTACATTATATATACAGCTGCTATTCCAGAAAGAAAACAAAACAAAACTTGGTGCACAAATGCAAACAAGTCTGGTTTCAGCCTGATCTGCCTAAACCAAAAGCCAGCTTCCTCTTCTACTGGCTCAGGAGCAGAGACCCAAAGCCAGATAGTTCCTAAGATTTCTGAGAGGCTGACTTTTGGATAGGCTTGTTTGAGTTTGTCTTTAGTACCTTGAGACTGCATGACAATTCAAGAGAAAGTGCCCTTAAAATGAACGGGGATTTGAACACCAATTTGAAAAACTACTGCCCAGCCATTTTTCTCCACAGCAGTGGCATCTCTCCAGCCACACAATCATATTCTTGACAGCTGGGAGACTTGTCCTCATCTTGATTTAAGCAGACCTAATTAATTTTGGTTTTGTTGGGGAGGGGGAAAAAAATCAACAAATAAGAAAGGAAAATTACAATGAGCTTAACATGCCATACAGGTAAAGAGAATCACCAGGAAATTCAGGTAAAAAAAAATTCATCGCTGATTCATCAAACGAGTCATTTAGATGTCTTCAGAACCAGCTATTAAGAGAAGTCACTCTTCCTCTCCACCTTTTATTATTAGCTACTGCTGGAAGTGATCTTTTCTGCAAATCTCAAGACCATTTTGAAGTGCTGGAGATTTTAGGAAGTGAAAAGTAGCTCTCAAAATGAACTAAACTGCTTCAAAAATCTTCTATTAAAGGTTTTATTGTGCTTCTTTCTCACCATTGGGTATTTCAGATGAACTACCCACTACAAAAAGAGCACCACTGTGCAGTTCTAGTTGAGGGTACAGGTTGGATAGGGCTTTGAACAATCTGGTCTAGTGGAAAGTGTCCCTGCCCAGGGAAGGGTTGGAAGATGATCTTTAACGTTCCTTCAAACACAAACCACTCTGAGAGTCCCAAATTTGGTGATACAGCTGCTTTTAAGTTATAGAAACTGAGCAAGAGAGAAGTTACTGAAACAAGGGAAAGAAAAGGTGTCCAGTGCCACTGGAGAAAGCCACTTCCAAAACCCCAGGAGAACCAAGGATCCCCCTGTGTCAGCTCTGCCACAGCTTTGAGAAGGGCTCTGTCAGGGAGCTGGCACTGCCTGCAGCCAGCAGACTCCAGAATCTGCTCAGCCTGGCAGAGGAGTAGGAGGTGAGGCTGCTGGCAGGAGCAGGCGGAGCAGCAGAGCTGGTGGAGATCATAAATGGAGGAGTGTTGTAAAACACGGAGGTGAGCACAGACTGACGCTCACCTTCACAGCTCCCCCCAGAAAAGCACGGCTTGTCAGACTCTCACAGCTTTGAAACACGTCCAGATTTCACTGATCAATCCAGGAACCTCATTCCCATGCATGTTTCTTCTCACATGCAAACACGGCAAGGTTTTAACCACACACATTTTGCACAAGTCCCGCAGGCCCAAACTTTCGGGTTACTCAGGAAACTTGGTCTTAAATGGGATTGTAAACCAAAGGAAGGAGATTATAGATGAAGGTAACAACCACAAAGAACGGCAGAGCAATTTGGGTTAGAAGGGAGCTTTAAACCACTCCAACACCGAGGTACTCCAAAGAGAGGACCTTTTCTTAGAACAGGACTTACTTAAAAGGATTGCACCAACAGATCTTCCAAAACTGATTTAATCACGTGAAAATATGGGCTGGGCTCCCTCCATTTAATAGCACTGCCGAGTGGAAAGTTCTCATCAAAGCCCTAACATATTCAGTTCCAGTAAAACAAGATTAGGTGACATCAGGTAGGCAGTTGTGAGTCTCAGAAATAAATGACCTTGTTATTTACCACTATGTGCTATGCCTTTAAAAGTTTCCAAAAGTAATGGTCTGTTTCTGTGTGTACTGGAATATTCAAGAGCATTTCATATCGTTTCTCATATCAAGAAAAGAGCAATTAGATCAATAATGAAACAGGAGAGCTCCCTTTTACTTTCTGCGGTTTGCAAAGAGGTTCATGTTTCTGTGTGAGCAGAGCTCTTGTTTTAGTGATGTGAAAGTGTGTGGTTTGTGCGATACCCAGTTTCTTCTAATATTCGAGTTTCTGTTGTTATCTACCTACAATTTACAGTAAAGCATCTTTTATTCTCACACCTCTCAATCTCAAAATTAGATCAATTTTCCCAACAAGATTTTATTACCCGTGCAAACCTTTAACAAATACTGGAAAACTTGCTGACAACACACTCCTCATTAATACAGCATGAAACCACCGAAGACATCACCATTGCTACCAAATTTACCTATGCATGTGTCTGCCTATATAGACACATGAGACAGCAAACACAAACATTACTTTGGGGAAAAGGACTATTTTTATGTTTGGAAAAGCAACTAAAATTCCATTGAAATTCATGCCGACAGGCCCAAGGCACCACATGGAGTGGGTAAAGATTATGAAGCAATACTTGAACCACTGTGTATACATCACTATTGTGCCATTTGTCGTGATTAGATTGCTACTATTTTCAAAAGATTTCCAAATATTTAAAATTTGCCCCCGCCTCTGCAAAGTGCAAATCTAATTCTAGCAAAACTTTCTGAAGAACCCTCCAAATGGGAAGGGCACTGCATTTACTGGGGATGGGTAATCTACTGGCTCTAGCACCAAACCAAACAAAGCCATTTATGGCATTTTGGCCCTCTCCACAATGGACAAGAGCACTTATATTTTAGCCAGAAATGCTAATTTCCAGATAGTTGTTTCTGGCCATGTGCTCTACTCCACAATCTTTGACTGTGCTCTCCCTCTGGCTCTCAAAGAAATACATCTTTGTCAAATATTGAAGGTCCTAAAGAGAAAATTTTCCTGCTGCTACAGCACAAACATCAATTCAACAACAAAAATCTAAAACCAACTAGAATACTAAATATTTCTGAAGAAGCAAAGCAAACCAGCAACAGCAAAGTTTTCAACCCTGTGTTGAGTCATCTGGTCAGTTCTGTAGTCCAAAACTACTTAATGCACACACTAAAGAGTCTCCACTGCTCAGTCATGCCCCATTCTGCATCTCTCTGGGCCAGCCTTGTAGTCTGCATACAAATATTGTTAATGGTCATAAAATCATCATGCCCTATCTGGCATTAATTTAATAATGATGGCATTACACTGCACTACCCAGTCACCCAGCTGCCTCGATTTAGATTAATTCAGGCAAGACAGGACACAAATGTTCAAACTCCTTGATGCATCTTGCACCCACCAGGGAGGACTTTGCTTGCAGCCAGACTGCATAAATCCTGGTGGGATTAGTCAGTGTTCAAGGGACTCCTCTATGGGATAAGTAAGGAGGTCAAGTGCTGAGATCTATAAAAAAGGACATGATGGGTGTATATAATCCCCCACAAAACACATCCCTCCAACCCTTTACAGTCAGCAACAGGGATGACTAAATGCACACAGCAAAAACCATTCTAACCAAGGCCATGGAAATGAAACTGGCAAATGTACCGTTTATCATGTCATCTTAACATGAAATGAATGTATCTGGTTAGATCACTAAACATGCCAAAAAAGACATGTTTGGAAGACATGTACAGAGAGGACCATGAAACTACTGCTTACCTGGTTCCAGCTGAAGCAGAACTGCTGAAACCTTTAAGTCTCCCTGCAGGCAGCCCTGGTGCTCTTGGGAAATACCAGGAGCTAAACCTGGACTATCACAAGACTCTTCAAGACATCCTTCTCAACTATTTGGGCAATGCTCAATAAAACTAAGGTACACCACACTCTGCTGTAGAAGTGCCCCAGCTAGGTGTTGTCACCGTGGGCAGCTGCAGGTCAGAAAGTGCTGTTCAATCAAAATGTTTAAAGCAAGGGAGAGCAAGCCAAAAATATTCTCCTAAATCACGGTCACAATTGATCACAGTGACCATGGAGCTCAAGCTCCATGCCAAATTTCAAAGGCACTTGGTTTCCCCACTGCTGTATCTTCATGCAGGAGACCTGACTGCATCCTGCATCCCTCCCGCCTTAGGTATTTCTCAAATTTGGATGACACTGTGGGATCTGTCTTTGGAATACAGGTAAATGCAGACTTGACACAGCAAACAAACCATGGGAACAGCTTTGTTTATTTTAACATGAACTCTTGGCACACCTCAAAAAAAACTCTTGGCACACCTCAGGAAAGCCATCAGCTACCCTACCCTTCACCAAAACACCAGAAAGGAGCTCAAGCTGCTGCTGCAGCTAAACCCAACGCTGGGAATGGCTCCAAACATCTCTCTGGAAAGTAGCACGATAAAACTTCTGCTGAAGTCTCACGGCTCTCAGGCAGCTCGAAATGGGCTATCAGGAAGTGGGACCCATCTCAAACCAACCACAAGCTGCTCGCCAACAGATTCCCATCAGCAGCACAGCACCAGTCATTGCCCTCATCTGGGCGCTTGGCCACGAGAGAGTGTTGGAAAAGCCTCTTCCGTTTTTCTTCTCCCTCAGACAAGTTCACGGATCACCACCACTGGAGATTAACTGCCTTCCCTCATCGATAACCTGAGCAGGATTTGGACCACTGACAAGATTTCTCCTCATCCTCCAGACCAGCTTGTGCCACCGTCCCCCCATCCCAACAGTTTGTCACCAGCTCTGAGTGACCTTGGCACAAACAGTAATTCTTGTCTCTCTAAGCAAGAATTTGGGAAAGCAGCCTTTATTGGACAGGTATGTGTGGCTGAGATTTGTGATCAGATGCAATGCACGCTCCAGGGTGTGACCTGCAGAGATATTACCATCAGCTAACAGCAGCACGGATTTCTTTCTTCCCTGTCCCTCATTAGCCTCAGAAGCCGGCCTTGCCAGCAGCAGTCATGCAAGCTGAGACAACAAAGCACATTAATGATGGGCCCCATCACGTCCCATATTAATTACTGTAGCTAGTAGTAAACTGTTGGTTATAAATCATATTTTGATAACCTGCCCTTTCTTTGACAAGTGAGCTCCAATGTTTAATGTTGCACTTAATCCTCAGATAATACCCCAGGAGTCCTCACTGTGCTCAGCAACAAATCAAAGCAACCTTCAAAAGGCTGGCACGGGTCCCCTTTTCCTACACACCCCAACCTGAAACTATCCCATTGCATCAACTTTGTTATAGGTCAGCTCTAAAGGCTGAGTTGCCAAAACCAGCAGCACACTCAGTTCTCGAGTGTCCACAGGGCTGCCCCAGCACTTCTCTGGGCTGGCAGAAGTCATGTACATGTTCAGCCTTCCAGAAATGCTGCACTGTCACAGTGTTCTGCAGGCTAAAATAGCAGGGTAGCAAGCCCCAGAATATCCCCACATTTAGAAGAGAGCAGGATTACTTCTACCTAGGACTGAAACAGTCAACTAAAATCTATCCAATGCCATCATATTCTTATTTTTATTTCTTTTTAATTCAGTGACATTTAGCTAGTGGAACAGCTGTTAGCAAAGGTCTAGGAGAGGTGGAATCCCATTTTCTATATAAAGAATTATGTTTTGGAGGAAACTGCAATTTGACAAAAATACCTATTTAGCAAAGTACATTTTAAAAAGTGGAAAAATATGCTCTGCTTTTTCTAAGGTAGCAAAAGATCCACCGTGGCTCATGAAAATGAGCCCAAGTCTCAGGAACAAAGATATAAAATTATTTCACAATGTACATCCAGCAAAATAAGGAGGGATGTGGCCTCTAAGAAGCAACATGGGCTTCTTTGTCTCAGCCAGATGTGCCCATCACCTCCCACCACCATAAAAATACATGAAAAAACTCATCTTGGGCTTCCCACAGAGCTGCTCCAGCTTTTACTGCTAACAACTGGCTAGCTTCAGGAAAAGCTGGGTCAAGCCTGACATAGTCAGCACCCTCCTTTATTTTACTCTGAAGGCACAACACCACACCAAGCAAGAACAAGATACTGCACTTGCAATTTACAGTGCTAAAATCCCAACAGCTCAGGAAGAGGATCAGCAGTGGTAACCAAGAATCCCCTCCTCTCCTCCACAGACGGATGTGAAGCCCCACGACCTCACTCCAAGCTGCAAATTAAAAGTGCTTACAGCAGGCAAGGGTTCATTCTTGTTCTTCCACCACTGGTGACAGATGGTATGTGCTATTATTAAAGCTTGATTTCCAGCTTATAATAGTAGTCGTATGAAACCTTCTGCCCTAAGACAAAAACTCATTACGTTTACTTGGGGAAAAAAGCAGAAGTTCTTACAGTTAAGTAACTTTTCTCTTTTAACGATTTCTTTTAAAAATTTGTAGCATACTCCTCCTAATTGGAAACACACAGAAAATAGGATATGGCCTATTAGTTAAAGGTCAATGCACATTTAGCCACCTCTTTTGAAACTGACAGTACTGTCATGACAGCCATAAAAGCTGCTTTGAATTTTAGTTCCCTAGAAAGTAAATATAAGGAATCCCAAGGCCGTAACCACAAGTGCCACAGCTCTTCACACTGATGTCATATTCAGCTGAATGTGTGCTGCAAAAGTCAGGATGGTAAAGCTTCAAAATCAGCTCATCTAAGGGAAGGACACAGTAATTATCCCCCAGCCCATTGCCCCAGGCATGTTCCACAATGCCTTCATTTGATGCAGCATTAACAGCAGAAGTGTTTTATCCCCAAGCATTTAGTGTGAGGCACGGTGGGGTTGGTGGGACCATTCAGGGGGGGCTGCTGCAACCAAGTATCTCACACTGCTGTATGTTGTACTTGAGCTTACAACTGCTCCTTCCAATTCCAACTACCAAACAAACATTCTCTTCTTTCTTTTTTCCTTTTCTTTAGGAACCAATTCAATTAATTTGTATCAATTTGTTTCTCTATCAATTAGCCAGGGCACAGGGGGCTGACTTTCAGACCCTCTTCCAGTGTGTTAGATGTAAGGGGACAGTGTAATTAATAGATGTCAGGTACAGTGCCCCTTCATCCATTGATTTCTTCCTACTTAGGAAACACTCGGGGAGAACACAATCACCCCTGGCTGTCAGGGGTCTTCATAAAATCCATAGGCTTGGATTCACAGGAACTGCTAATAATTTTGGATGTTGAGAAGGGGGAAGGCAGAGTCTGATCTTTGTAAAGCAGGGGAAATTTCTTATTAACTGCAACACCTGACTGTACTTCAAAGGGAGCTTACAAGAACAGAAAAGCTTTCAGAGCAAGAGGCGACTCAGGAAAACCCTTTTGGTCCCAAGCTGCACCAAGGGAGATGGGAACACTCCCAGTGAGCTCAGAGCATCTGCATCTCTGAGGCACCCAAACCAGGGATTGCAGCAGCCACCCCAGTTTGCTCCCCTGCTGTCTCACCACATCACAGTCATCACCTTTCCATCACAGACAATATGAGTTTCATCAAGGTGTCTGTATACAAAGTTGAACTTCGAGAAAAAACAGCATTTTATGACTATAAAAAAGCTCAAGGCATTTGATTTTTCCACCACCCTACAGTTCTGCCTAGGAATGCAAAGCTAACAAACCACGCAGGACCAGTATTTGTACAAAGCTGGTTAAAATACCCTCATTTTGCAAATGCTAAACCTCACTGTACACATAACACAAATCAAAAGCACAGAAAGAAGACCATCCACAAGCATATCAGGCAATCTTGCTGGATATTATGCTTACCTTTGCACAAGCAATAGAGCACTTTTCACTGTAGACAGAGACTCAAACCCAAAAATGCCTATCCAGAACTGCTCACTCTTACCTACTCCACAAGGTACAGGAGACCAATTCTACTTTAAAAGAAAAAAATACCCTTTCTTCTATTTGCTGAGTCTCTCTGGAGACATAATGGCACTTTGGCAGGGCAGCCTGTTTAATAAGAGATGATGGGGAAAGAGAGGTTCTCCAAGAAAGGAGATGTCAGTGCCATGCAACCAGCACACTGCAAATGTCGTATTTCAAACCAATATAAACAATAAATTATTACATCTCTCTCTTTACAAGTCAGAAAACACTTCTTTTGCAGTATTTTCTTTAAAATACTGCCCTTTGTAGGCAGCTAGACAATCCAGTGACCTGGTCTATGACACAGAGATGGACAGGGGAGAACAGACAGAAATAAAAGCTGGTCTGAAGCAATACCACATGCACGTGGTCCTGCACCAGCACCCACATCTGCTGGCAGCTCCACCCTGCAGCCTGCAAGGGCTGAGTGCCTTTCCCACTGGAAACCTTTCCGTGATGCTAATCTACTACAGAAGGAAAATCACTAGAGGAGGACACCCAATAGCTTCCAGCCAGAACACAACATGCCTTCAGCAAGACTTTTGATTTTCACAGGCACACACTGAAGTTGTTCTTCACAACAAAGAACAGCCTGTCTGTTGCATAACTAACCTTAGGCTGCATTAGATAAGTTGTGCCTTCTCACAGATCAACTGACCTTAAATAATGTCCCCAGTGTATTCAGAGCCAATAGGTTTCTCTTTTAGAGCTCAACTGACAGGTCTTCTCCTTCCAGCTATTTCTTCAGAAGGCACACAAAGGAAGTTTCAAGAGAAATCTCATGCTCACTGTTCCAAGAGCAACTTTCCAGGCCAAAAAAGAAGGCCAAGATCTCAGCTCCAGAGCTGCATCTCCCTTTGAAGGCTTCTTGAGCATTTCATTGCAACAGCACTAGTGAGAGCCTTGGCAGGACAGAACTGGGGTTGAAGCAGATGATAAGTGGAAAACTCAGTCTGTCTCTGGAAAGGTTGCTGCAGTTCTGCCACTGAGTCAAGACAGAAGGAAAACAGCCAGCCATGCCAATGAAACACTGCTTTGTATTCTGGGTAAGGCAAAACAAAAGTCTGGTGATGAGGAGCTCTCGCATGTCATGCAAGGGTCAGCAGCAAAGGCAAATTCCACCATGGCATTTCCGTTCTGTCACCCAGCCCACTGCTGGGAGTGGATACAGCAGGATCTTTCATTGCTTGTCCAAAAATGGCATTTAACATAGCTGTGCAGCATCACCCCACTGCCACGTTCCACTCCAGAGGAAGGATATCAGTCCCTGCACAAAGTTGAAGTCACAGGGCACTGTGTAATGGGCAGGTGAGGTATTCTAATATCACTTCTCCAATCCCCATCCTGGGTGCGAGGTGATGCAGGAGCTCTGCAGCTGCCCCAGAGGCAGAAACACATGGGAAGAGATGGAGACAGTGTCAAATTAAGCAAGCCTCTGCATCCCTCCTGGCAGGTCATTTCATTGTCCACCCAGATGTCTGTGAGTTCCCTGTGATGTTAGAAACAAAGTGCTCTGCACAGCAGTCCCACATCCCTTTAGAAACACAGGCACCAAAGCAACTGCCCAAGAAACCCATGGCAAAGGCAGAGGCACTAAAAGCCTGGCTGTTTCCTGACACCAGCATAGCTGTCATACAGATTCCTCTTGAACATCAGTTTCCTACTTAAAAATCAGGGCCCACGGGGCTTCCCTTCTTGATATGTGTTGCTCCACTCATCCAGCTGATGCCAGGACAGACACAGCACACACATCCAGCAATTCCCTGATCTTTTCCAATGGAGCACATTAGAGCAGAAGCCCTGCCTCACCTCTTGCAATCAGCCAAGCTGGGCTTCATTGATAAGGCTGAGCCCTACAAAAGAGCTGAGCTCTTCCACATTCAGGACATCATCACCTCTTGCTGTGAGCACAAGAGCCCAAACCTGTGAGGATTGCTCATGCCAGGGGAGGTCCACAGCTGCTGAGGAGCTTTCTAGTAAATCCAGCCCTGATGGCAAAGGAAAGGGCTTGCAGAGCAGAGTTACAGGAATCTATCCCTCCTGCATTAGTCAACGTATACGAATACATCCTCTTGCTTCATTAAATTTTAATTGGAGTACACATGAATAGGCTTCGCTGGTTACTTAATCAAAGGGAGTCTGATTACAAGGTGCTCCCATGAAAAGCTAGAAAGCAACATCCTTCCTTGCTTTTCTTTTGGATTTTTTTAGGCATCCATTGTCGATTTCTTCAGGTCAGTTGACATTTTAAGGCTGCTGCAAAGAACCATGAAAAGCAGCCACAAAGAGTAAATAAAGCACTTTGAAGGGAAACAGGACACAGATCATTAGCCCTGCATTCCTCTTTATTATCCAGACAAAAATTAAATGCAAAATCCCAGAGCAGATGTTGCATTAACGAGCTGATGAGCAGTGCTAAACACAAGGATGGCTTTGCTGCTGTGTGTCATGCATGTGTGGCTGGACTGTCTGTAGTTTCATTATTTAAAGTGTCCTTAAGTGTCTGAAACCACAACAAATCTGAACCTATAAAATATCCTACTCATAAACTTTGGGATTTCCTCAGTAATCACATTCTCTGCAACACAAATACTTATTTGTTCACACATGCTTTCCCTGAGGTTACAGAAACTTTGCATGTACTTTCTTGCCTGCCTAGAATGGGACAACCATCTCCCAAACCTCTTCCTCACTAAAACCACAAGCTGTATGACCAGATCCTCAACTTCCATAAAATCCATACAGTTGATACAGCTTGAATTGACTTATAGCAGTTTGCACTGGCTGAAAAAACTACCAGCAAAGCAACTCCAGTTGCACGAGGCACAGCTGGGGATGAGAGCTCAGTGCCTGACTGCGTGAGAAATAAAAAGCAGCTATGTTGTGCTGCACAACTCTGTTTGTTAAGCAAATCAACAAAAACAACCAAAAACAGACAAGGAAAAAAACAAAGTCTTTCAGCAATTTAAAACCACAATAGACAACTTACTGGCCTGCTCCTGCACACTTGCTCCGAAGTGTATATATTCTGTACAGTGACAAGTTCTGGCAGCCAGGGACTGACACACTTTCTATGGCAATGTCCTAATATTAGAAAAATTTGGTCATAAGCTAAAAACGTTACAAAAATAGCATAGGATCATAAGTTATGAGCTGAGTCAGAACTCTATCTGCTACTTGACTTTTATACTATGTTATTCTTTAAAAAAAAAGCCCATCATGCTGTGGGTTTTTTTAAAAAACAGTTTGCTGCTGCCATAACTTACGAATTAGAATGAGCCTTTGTCAAGGGGGACAAAAGTAATTTAAAATGGCAAAAATCGATCTGCAAGGAAGCAAAGGGCACAGATCCCCTCATATTCCACAGCCCTGTGTGTAGTAAGCCCTTTACTAACACCACAGCCCGTCTGAGTGCCAGTTCTGGAGGGCAAGGGGCTGCCTCTTCATCAGGTACATACAAGGACTCCTCCATCAGAACTCCAGGGATGTTGATGGGATTGTACACAGTAGTACAGTGCCCTAATTCCCAGGAATCCTGGGTGTACAATGCAGTCTCCTGCATAAAAGCATTTTATTTGCACTCTGTACTTGTAAATCACTGGTAAATAATTAACAGACAGCATAAGTATGTAACAGAACTGAGTCACAGGTGTTAGCAAAGGAAAACTGCTATAAATGGATATGTCACAGCAATAAGCCACCTGTTCACCTGTTGGGTGCTGGAGGAATTAAACTATTTAGTTTTTGTAAATTAACCCCTGACACCCAGAACCTTCCTAGAAAGCCCATCCATATTCTTTCTCTGCTGTTTATGACCATAACTTTTCTTCCTTTCACAGTTTGGACAGTCTTTAAATTAAGAAACAATTAAGTTTCCCAGGCTTCTGATTGCTGAGTAGAGCCATGGGGTGACACACACAGGTCCATCCATTCATCCCAGGGAGGAATGGGGAGACGGGAGCAAGAAGCCTTGCCCAGCGTCTCACTGGCAGCTGCCAGACTTGCTGGCTGCAGCAGCAGGAAAGCATTTCCCATGTATGAACACACGAACAGGAGGAGACCCACCCTTTGTTCCACATCTCCTCTTTAGTTTCTCCCTCCTTCCTGCTGCCCCTCACATCCTACAGGCTGTTTCTGCAAACAGCCCAGGAGAGATTCTTTTCCCAGCGTGTAGCAGGAAGGCAGAGGAGCAGAAATCCTCCTGCCACGTGTGACACTGCAAAGAACAGCCATGAGCACTCTTCACAATCCTTAGATCACAAAAGTTATCTGGCACCACAACGTTTCAGCCCCAAATACGCAGCTGCTGGAAGGGCAGGAGGCAGAAGCCTGCTAAAACAACCAGGAATGGAAAAAGCACAAGTCCTCAGAGAAAAGTGAATGATCAAAAGCTGCTCAATCCAAGGCAGTGCACTGAGGAAAGTAAATCATCAGTGTCTTGCCATTCTTTGCTGTGGGTCCCTCAGAAAACACACAGATCCTCTGCCTTGTCTGCAGCTCTGCCTGGAAACAAAACCCAAAAAGGACCTTTCCTGACAACATCTTCAAAATGTTTAAGCTCATTTCACCATGTTTGGTTTGGTTTTGAATACAGTAACATACAAGCAATGAATTCTTGATTTTTTTTTTTTTCTTCAAAGCACAGCTCCCATAAGCTAAAAAAGTAAATAGGAGTGCTTTGCTTCCTGGGGTATGGAACTGGAACATTTTTCTAGCACCTAATAAAACATTGTTTGGTTGATACTAACCATTAAAATATGTGTTTCAAGTCATGTAATGTTCCCTGTGAAATTTGCCTTTTTGCTCCATGAAAAAAAGGGCACTGAAAGGATTCCTGCAGCCATAAGGATCTCACTTAATTCATGGAAGTATCACTTTAAAAGCCTCACAACGTGATCAAAGCACTGTTGAGAACAGATGTTCCAGGCTTTACAAATTCCAGCATAAGTATTTTTTATGACATTTATCACTGCTAAATTCTTTCAGCCATATTTTTCCCAAGAAGCATGTAGACACTTTCCTCCTCAGGGAGGACATGTTCAATGTGGACTGGTCTCCAGCCACAGACCCTCTCCTCCCAGCATCCCTCCCCGTCCACAGAGGAGAGCTGTGCAGTGTCACCAGCAGCTACAGTGGTAGCCAGATCCCAGCAGAGCTGGGCGTGGTATTCCCCACTTCACAGGGGGCATTTAATGCAGGAATCACTGTGTCAATGCTCAGACTCTGTCTCTCAACACTTCACACACACCCTCTCACGGAGAAGTCACTGCTCCACTACCCTGACACCAGAGTACAGCCTACAGAGCTCTCCATAAGGCGTCTCTTGGGTACCAGGGCATACACTATCATCAAGGCCACAGCAGGCCACCACTGTCTTGACAAGCTCTGAGCAACCTCATCCCACCTTAAAGCCAACCCTGCTTTGAGCCAGGAGCTGCACAAAAGACCTGCATGACCCTTTCTGCCTAAAATGTTGGATGATTATAGATCTCAGGTAGAAGCCACACAGAAATGTCCTCAGCCGTGTCAACACCCCAAGAAAATCCCTTCCCTGGTCCCTCAGCTCCTTCCATGGATGTGGAACCCTCCGGCTGTGCAGAGGAGGTAGAATGGTGCTTCCCTGGCTGCAGCAGAAGATATTCAGCATTGCCCAGCTACAAGGCCAAATGCAAGCAGGAGATGCTCAGGTGCCTTGGGTGCTTCTAAAGCCAGATGAGCTGAGCCACAAGGCACAACAATGGGGAGGTGCAGGGCTGTGCAGGAACCTCCTTGTTCATAAGTCAGCAGCAATGAGTCCCCATTCCTAGAGGTGATCATGGAAGCAGAAAGCATATATTTCAACTGCAATTCAAATCACAGTCACATTTCCACCGAGAGCAAAGTTCCCACGAAGTTTAACTCTCTACAGTCAGTTTCTGTGTATTTACAGTCTCAGGAGCATCACCAAGTTCTCTGTTGACAGAAAGTCTAAACACCATGCAGTGCTGGGCAGCTTCATGAGAGTGAGCTGTGTACCAACAAAAGACTCACAACCACCCCAGAATCTGAAACATACAATTTATCTCTGAATAACATTGGGTTTTTTACCCCTTTCAAAAAAAAGGGATCTGAAACAACCTGCTCCTTTCAAATTTCACACATTCGCAGAAGCGGGTGTTTGTGAAGAGGACCCCACAAGCACATCACTTCTCTAATATGTGCCCAATTTAGTTTCACCTGTCTCCAGGCACTCCCTTCCCAATTCCTACAACCTGCTTGCACATCCTGTTTCACTATGAACACAAGCTTCTTCCCTGGGGCAGCAGCACTGCCTTCACTTCTCCTCACAGTCAAAATGGGAGCAAAAACACCAGACAAGACTGTGAGCCCAATCAAGGCATCACCAGGGCTGTGGCAGATCCTCACCCTGGGCTTTGGGTACCACCAAAATGACAGAGCAACAGGCTCACAGTTAAGTCATCCATCAAGATGCCAGAGTGACCTCTGAAAAAGCACCACAAAGCAAAGGAGGTCTCTCAGAACACAGGAAAAATGAGGAAAACACATGAGAGGAGAGGCACCAAACTTGCAGTGACAGGGAGGATGCTGAAGGTGAGCATAGATCTGAGGAACTAGGACAACAACTCAAGCAAAGGCTGAAGGATGTTGGAAGAGCAAAGACAAGCAAAGAGAGGGTCTGTAAAAAGCCTCTACCAGCAAAGGAATGACAAGCAATCACAGCAGCAGTCTTCCTCTTGCCAATTCCATGTGTTTTTCTTGATGACCTCCTAGTCTAAGGACTTCTTGTGTTGTTTAAAACTCATTTACGTCTTCATTTATGAGGTTCAATTCTGTATTTTAAGTACACAGAGGAAATGTGCTGAAAATTTAAACACACACAAAATCTTGCCATGCTGGCAACAGAAACTTTGTACGTGCACGAGCAAGTGCTGGCACACAAACACGTGCATTCACACCTATACTACAGCTTTTCAGCAAAAGGACTGCTCCCCTAAGAGTCCTCAAAGTGACCAAAAAAAAAGGAGGAGGGGCGTACAGCACTGTCACAGACAGGCCATGCTCCTCTGCTCCAGCATCAGAGACAACCAGCACTGATACCTGTCTTCCTGCAGGTCCTGTCCAGTCCCTCCCCACATCTGTGGGAGCATCACCCCAACAGCTGCATTGCATCCTGGGCTGCAGACACTTCTTGGGTATGAGCCTGGGCCACCCCTGCCTCAGTGACAGTGCCATCAGCCAGGGACAAAGCACAGTATCTTCAGAGCACAGGATGCAATGGGGGAATTTTTAAAGGCGCTCCAGCTGGCATCAGAATTTAACAGAATTGTTCGGCTGAGTTATTAACATCGAAGCCTTGCTCCAGACCCGAGTCTGTTTTGTTATCTTGCCTCCCCACTCCAAGTGAATTTGCTGGGTGCTTTTAAGAAAGAGAAAAAGGTGGTGACCAATTCTCAGGCCTTCTGATTTAGACACTAAAAGAGAAAAAATATTCCTACATTGCTTCCCTCTTGTTTTTCTAAATAAAAATAATGTATAGCCCTAACTGGATAATAAATATGCTCAAAAACTGTCCTTAAGTAAAAGCTTTTGATAACAAATTGCCTGTGCTAACCGCTATTTTACTGTTGAATTTTTTATTGTTGCTTAAGCACTGCAATTATGCTAATAAGCCTGAGAGGATGGTACACTAAAGCATTAAATGTGACAGATATAATACTCAATAAAATGTTAATCTTACCTGAAAATTGGAATCAAACAGCCTTATTAGTATTTATGGATATGGCACCTCCAACATGTTTCTCTTAAGAGGAATATATATATGCAATAGATATTTCCAAATATACCCTACTATTTCTCATGCTTCCACAGAATTTAATCCCAGGTGGCTATTACCCCTGCTGCTAATTACCAGTCCCTTTTGGAAGAAGAAAAGAGAGTGTTGCCTTCTGGGACATGCACAACTCCTGCACTATGGAGGGCTTTTCCTTTGCCACCTGGAGGCTGGCAGCTGTCTGTGGGGATGGGGACAGCTGTCCAAGCTCTCAGCATGGCCACCAGGCTTGTGAGGGTGTGGCACCACACAACAAAGGCTCTGCTCTGCCACCCTCTTAGATATTTTCCCCATATCCCCTCTTTTTATGTGCAAGGCAGGTTAATCCAGCAAAGGGTCCAGTTATTTACAGGTGCTGGAGAAATGACTTCTGGATTTTAAGATGGGCCTAAAGACAAATTTATTTATTTTACTCTAAAACTTTTCAGGTGGTGCTGACAGGGAACCAGACCCATTTGCTTCACTGCAAGTTACAGCACTGCTGATTTGGACCAAGAGCAGCTGAGCTGTCACAGGGGTCTGGTATGGAGGTGCTCTGTGACTTTCCACAAGCTGCATTGCTTTTTGCAGCTTTATTTCACCACCTAATCCCAGTCTGCTTTTTCAACTGATGGCATAGTTTTTTTTACCACATGTAAGCTTTTTCTAGGGGGATTTTTTGGCCAAACCCATGGGTTTCAGACCCAGCCTCAGGGATCCACTGCCATGAACATCCTGTGAATAAAATTCAAGTGGTCTTCAGCACCTTGACTTTTTCATCTACAGAAGGAAGAAAAAAACTCAGAAGAGCCACATGCTTCAGACAAACTGTACTTACATTCACGACAAGGCTCTAAAGAGACCATTTGTACACAATGGACTGCGTAGCTTTCAAGTGCTGCAGGTTAATGCCTAAATAGCAGCTGCTGGTTTCCAGCTTCCCTCCTCATGATGTTCTCACACTCACAGGAGCCAATTCTGCTGACAGGGCAGCAGAAACATCAACAACCACCATGATATTTCCTGACAGTAAAGCAACATTCTTACCACTGGATGATGCACGCTTCTAAGGTGGCAAACATTAGGTGGGAGATATCTAGGAACTGTTTTCATGAATAGTCACAGCAGGGAAAACCCAACTGGCTTTCCATTGAAATCTGGGATTCCCAGAGGGCTCAGAGATCACAGCAGGTGACCCACAGGACACAACTCAAAACACCACAGGACACTCATGGGCTCTCTTTAGCCACACTTGCAACCCATGCTGACTTGCACTGACAGCAAGGATGGAGTGCAAAGATGGGAACAGGGTGGCTTTGGAGGACAGACTTTAGAGCAGCTCCACAAACTCTCACCTGCATTGCAAGGAGCACAACACTCGGAAAAAAGAAATCAGTAGCTAAATCAAGGGAAGCTACCAACTGACCGAGCTGGCACCTCAAAGAGCCAGCAGATGCATCCAGGGCTCCTCCACCCCAGGCAAGCCCCAGCACGAGATGCCAGACACCAAATTTCAGGAGCAGAAAACTGAGCCAGGCACACAGCTATGAAGTGCTGCAGGACCACACAGCAGCCACTCCCACAGAGGTGGCAGGACTCATCCCTGCCTTGTTAAGTGAGTCTTGTCATTATTTTCAACCCTGCAGGGAGATCTAGATTGAACTTTGGCATATTGCTTTCTTTTGCTAAGCAGCAACGCTCGAATGTTAACTCCAGTCCTGACAGGCATATTTATGGACTATTCTTTGCAAATAATCTTACCCTGACCAGTCCAAAAGGTCAGAACCATAAAAAAGAATAACAACTAAAAAAATGCACAAGGCTGGAAAGCCATCACTACTATTGGCACAACCCAACTTATTAACTGTCCTTGCAACAAGGTGAATTGCAAGGTCTTGGATTTATTTGATTGATATCAAAAGATCATGGGGGAACACAGTCAATTGTATCTTTCCACAAATGCATTTTATGCTCAAGATTTGAGCAGATAGTTGCAGGAACTGAAAAGCTCAAGAGTAGGAAAAAAGAAAAGAGAAAAAATAAAAAACATGTACAAAGGTGACTTCAGAAAGGCATCCCTTATTTTCTTCTTGACACCATCTGCATTTCTTAGAGCTATTTGCAAGTTTCTTCCATGTCCCCATACCCCTGAGACACAACAGCTTATCTCTGCTAAGCAGAAGACGATAAGGAACAATAAGACTCTACAGCAGACACCAGTGTTTGCTGACATTATGGATGAAACGTAAATTTTAGAGAAATCAAAGTCCAACAAGAGGTTGAAGAACTTCCCGCTGAATTCCAGATGTCCTACAAGATAAGACAGGTATCTCACTGATCTTCTTAACTGGACCAAGGAAGACAAAGCACCTGAACACCCCTCTTGTCATACAATGGCTTGGAGGCTGCCTGAGCCCAGGCTCCGTTTGTCATCGGCAGCTCCCAGGGAAGGGATGAAGGAGGAAGAAGCAAGGGAACAAAAGGAGCAGCCATCTTCAGGACAAAATTTCAAGACCGAGCTGGTGAGGCAGCATTTTTAAACTCAGGAAAAGCCTGCTGTGTTTGCTGACAAGACAAAGAAACACAATGGAGAACATGAACAGAAGAGCAAGAGAAGAAAAATGCAACTGTCCTCCACTTCATCAGCCCTGGAAAAAGAGAGGACAAGTAATCACTTGGTTCCTCTCTCTGTGCTCCACATGGTATTTGTGTTTTGCTTAGTATACCTATTATTTGTAGCATTGTGTTCTCATGTCACAATAAAGCAGATGAGATTACACCCCTGAGAGCAAGAGTAAATCCCTTCCATGGACGGAAGAGACCCAAACTCACAGAATCTTACTACAAAGGAGCCAGAATTGATACAACTTCCTGGTTTTACCACAAGTTTACACTGCATGCCAACAACATAGAATTAAACCTCTTCTTTCCCCTGAGCTCATACTTCCCTCCAGAACAACATCACCATCCAGGTAACAAAGACACTGAGCACCAGCGTCAATTGCTGCTGTATCAATTCTTCACCAAACCACACAGCTCATTCTGCACAGACACACTCAGCTTTGCCTTTCACCTTTGAATAAGGTTGTTAAGATAAGAATTTCACATATTCCCATTTCTAATCATCACTGGGTTAGTAGGACTCTCCAGAAGTCACCTAGTCTATTTTTCCACAACGTGGAAGGATCAGTCCTCCTAAAAGCACATCTGCTACTGCTCTTTCAAATTTTTCTTAAACCTTTCCATGACTGAAACTGCCTAACCTCCTGGGGGGATCCAGTCCAGCACTCACCTATCCTGAATGTAGGTCATTCACTGACACCTCAGCTAAATTTCCTTGCTGCAACTTAAGTTTATAATTTGTTTTATTTACAGTGGACAGATTTACTTTATTCCCTCTCTCCATGACAAGATCACTATTTCCAAAATTTACAAGTTGAGGCAGTGCTGGATGTCCTCCCTTTGCCCATTCTGCTTCTGCTCACAGCACATTCTCAATCTCTGTATGTGCATGTCTTTTCTTACCGTGAGAGAGCAGGCACTTGGCTATCACAAGGCTGTTTCAAGGGAAGACGCTCACCTCCAAAGGCTGATGCATTCAGGCACACACAGTTACAAAGCACTCTGAAACAAGAAAAACAAAAGATTTGTCTTCAGGATGGCAGGCAGAGTCTAGTCCAGGAGTAAAGGAAAAACCAGCAACTCTGAAGTGCAATTTTCCCCACCTATTATTTAGCATGCAAACAGATATTCAAAAGCAACATCACTGACTGTAGATACATCATGCACTAACACTCGGAGTTGGCCACATTTTATCTGACAACCACCATACGGGTTTGATAAATTTGTGTTCTAGGAAACAAAGTGTGCATGGACTCCGCAGAAAGTTCTGCCAAGTATTAGCAATACTCAGCACATGTCAGAATCAGATGGCTCTGACTCCAAACCTCCAAGCTCTGTGACAGAGGACAAATTTTAATGTTACCACCGGTGACTTTATTTACAGCATCACTGAAACTAATAGTGGCAAGATGTCCAGTCTACTCTGAGATTTAAATGTGTGTAATTATGGGATAGATCCAGAAGGTAAAACTCAGGTCTGATGAATGGCTTTTGTGTTCACAACATACTCCATACCTCCTGACCTTCAGGATGTTCTACCTAGCAAAATGAAATCCCTCATGAACCCAAGTGTTTCGTGACAATGTAGAAAGGTAAAGAAGGGATTTACATGAACAGTATTCAGAAACGGGAGAGTTCTGAATTACAAAAACATCTCAAATTTCATGAAAGATAACAGGCAACAATGGAGAGCAGCAATGATACATTTGCCATACTACTTCTGGAGGCTCTCAGAAAAGCAGAGTTAGATGGTAGCAGACAACCTGCAACAACAGCACCTTTCAGCAGTAGATCACCTTTTGCACCCCATCTCATCTAAATTCCTGTCTCCTCTCAGCAGGAGCTGCTCCTGCCCCCAAAGGATCAAGTGGCTTTGTAACAAATACGCCTTTTCCGACGCCTGAAGCCAAGAAACACTCAATTTGTCACCTGCTGTGAAAACAAGATGCTTGTTGCACTTCTAAGGATGTGCCAATGCAAGAACTCAGTGTCTTGTCTTTTGCATGGATCATCCATCTGACTGCACCTTTGGCTACCCCACTTTGTCCATCTCCACGTTTCTGCTTGGGATGTTTTTCTTTCATCCTTTGTAATCCTACCCAGCTGTCCTGGGATTTTGCTTTCCTTCATTACTTGCACTCTTAGCAATGCCAACACTTACAGCCAGCCAGCCCAACTGCTGTCAGCAGAGGACGGGGACACACTCCTGTTTAGCACTGATTGGATAGCAGAAGTGCTGTTTCCAAGGCTAAAGAGGAATACCTGCACCAATAACGTCCCTAAAGCAGCACATACTAGCTGAGGAGACTGAGCAATAAATGCCTGAAGGTGAAAAACTCAAAGTAATCTCAAAATGTATGTTGGACAACTGATAAAAGACTCTAAATGCATGCCCATCGTTAAGGATGAAAGTAGTTCCAAGGACTTTAGCAAGATCATCTGCAGCATCAGACACGTTACCTCCCAAAATACTAGTGAGATAAGGATGTTTAGCAAGGGATAGAGATATGAGGAATGCTTCCACCAAGAAAATACACCCATTTCTACAGCTAACTATGACAGCTGTTGAAAACCATAGAGTAGCATTGAATGGCAGCCCAGGACAGGGAGCCAAGACAACTACCACGTGCAATTGAAACTGCCAAGGGATTAAGTTAGGTCAAATGTAATTACACAAATTGGATCCTGGCCAGAGTACTGGCTTATTCAAGAAAATTAAAAGAGGTGTTCAAAAATTTCAGAGATTGAGTCCTCCTCCTGTTAATTATTTGGTGAGTCAGTCAGTGAAGTCTCAGTACTCTGGGAGGCCATGTGAAGAAGGGGAAAAATGAGGCATAAACTTGAAAGGCATTAGAAGCGATTAGCAAAAGCCTTTGTTCTCCATGGCAATCCTGGCTGCACCAGTGCGCGAAAGCCTTTCATGTCCATGCTGAAAAGTGGCCTCAGTTCCTTTGATACTTCTGGGAGGAAGCGTTTAAATTTACAAATATCCCGCTGACAGAAGTTACAGACAACAGTCGAGGAACTTCTGCATAACTCAGCCAGATCATACCCAGCTCTCGGGCAGGCAGTACTCCTGCTGAAGGGAGGAGTGACAACAAGACACAAAAGTTCACTGACACCTGGAGCAACGTCCACTCAACATGCTAGTCATGTATGAAAGCCAAGTCATGTCGAAAAGGACGTTGCAGCCACATGGGACAGTGCCTTCCTCACCCTCATTCAGTTTTCTGAAGATGGAGAGCATGCAAGACAGGCAGTGGTAAGGAGACCAGAAAGGAAGCTTTGTGGTCTGGCAGCTGAGCGTCACTTGGAAAGATTAGATCCTGTTTATGCCTCTGCCATAAACCTTCTGAACGATAAGAGCAAAGTCACATGTATCAAATTTTCCCACATATTTATTGCTGTGCCTTTTGTGGCTGAATAAAGATACAGAAGGACTATGTCCAGAAGAGACAAGATTTGGCAGGCAGGGATTGAGATTCTGTGTTCAACCTTTAATCAAGACTTGTACTATAACCATGTACAGCACTACAAAACATGAGGTATTCTGAAAAAACAGGCCTTGTAAGTCTCATTTTTGGTACCTGAAAGAAGTAGATGCCTATGCTACCTCTGTTTCTGGGAGTCATCATTAGAAATATACGCATTGCTGTCTTTGAAGCAGTTGGATGTGACAGTAAAAGCAGTACAGAATTGGAGATTAACCTTTTTGGGGTAGCTTATTCAGTGCAATGTTCAGATGATGCACATGAAACAAACCATTTTTTTGACTGACATGAAAAAAAACAGAGAGATGAAATAACTATGTTCTCAACAAGTGCCATACACAAGGCATGTCAAGTGACATGGCTTCATCTCACAGTGACAGCAGGTGAACACGCAGCTGAAGCCTCTGCCATATTGATTGTATGCTTTTTTCTTTTCCCTTTAACTTTTCATAAAACAAGCCAGGGAAAGGCAGACATTTCACAGCACAGATTGGTGCAATTTGTATCAATGGCCCAAGCATGGATGCAAGCAGGAGCTTGCTTCTCTTTGTGTGGAACAATCAACAGGGACAAGTCTGGGGGGACAACTGCTAGCGAGGCACACCTTGCCCCAGCCTAGCAACACCTCCTCCTGCGGCTTCGCAACAGGCAGGGCAAGAACTAAGAACACAGGAAAAAATCTCTGCTGTCTTGCCATGCTGTGCAAAATCCAGAGGCAAGCAAACGTGGAAAGAGGTTGCATTCTGCGCTGACCACACACAAGCTGTCATTCTTCTAAAAGGTAGTCAAGTGCTCTTCCAGGTAGCAAAAGCACAAATGTCCCAAATTCCTCATCCCTGGCACTCCTCTGACAAAGTAATCACTCCCTTGGAATCCTCAGGCACCACACAGATGACATAGACTTCTTTTGCAAATACGAGCAAAACAGCATGGCAGTTCTTCCCATTCTTCCCCAACACCTTCCAACCAGCCTCCTCTGAAGCAGGTCCACTGCTTGCACTGTAAAGACCCACAGAAAAAGGCAGGTCAGAGCCAGAGCCACGACATGGCCAGTGTCACATGTGGGCACCATCACATGTCAGGAGAAAGAACAGGGCTGATGGTGCGCAGGGTACAAAAAAATAGATTTTTCAGCACAAAACAGGGCAGCCTGAAGAGTTTCATGCTGAAGAGGGACCCACTGCCATGTCGGCCAGGGCGTGCAGGGGAACATCCCCCTGTGGCAGCAGTGGTGATTAACCAATACTGATTATGGCCTCCAGTGCCTCAAACAAAGCACAAGGAAACAGCACAGCAAGGACTAATGCCAAGTGGCAATAAAGACAGAGGCAGGGCTGTTGTCCAAATAAGATTTTTTTTTGCCTAGGTTACTACTTGTTGTTAAAAAAAAGGGTTCTGCATGCAGGGACATCCTGTTCACTATATTAAATTAAAGAGATGATTCAAGAGGGAACAGCTTTCAGCAGGCAGGGGGGGAAAAATCAATTTCAGGTTGCTATGGACAACTGGGCTGTCTCCTGTAAAACGGAATCGGATTCAGCTCTACAAACCTGAACACTGAACATTCCCTCAAATACAACACACACACGCTCACTAAGTTAATGAATACAATAAAATACAGACTTGTGTCATCTCACAGGTTTTTTGGCTGAATGAAGGCCGTGCTCAAATCTGCTAATTGCCGCTAAATACAGAACTGGAGTTTGGCTCAGTGGTGGCCCTCTGACTGCCAGTCCAACACTCCCTTACAGGGGAAAAGCTCTCTAACAGCCAAATAAACCAGAGCAGAGCCCAGATTCACCTCGCTCTGGGCATGCAGTGGGATGTGAAACCATGTGCTGCTGATCCAAGCTCCTGAAGAACTCGGCTATAAGGGACAGCAAAAACTCAGCCTGAGGTCCTGGCATGTCCTGGCTGATACTGGACAGAGGCAATTTAACCTGCCCCTGGTCCTTGAATAGCCTCAATAGAAACAATGCCCTCCACCTGAGCAACTGACCTACGGTCACAGCTGCCAGTAGGAACCTCACATGGAGGGACCGCTGGGGACAACATGGTGGCCATGGTCCACCAGGTGTCCTCTCCCCATGGTATGATTTCAAACTGGTTTTAACCACCTTCTCCACCCCCTGCAGGAAGAAAAGCCTTGGTGAGAGAGACTGGAGCAGAGATGAGGCATCTGATTCTGTGCCCGCTCCCAGTAGCTGTTGAGAAATCAAAGAAATCCATCTAGATCAATCTCTCCATGATGGCAACAGGAAACATTGCCATCCCACGACACTGTAAGTCTTATGGAGCAGTTAATGATTTTCCAATGAAATGTACCATCAAAATATAAGATTTTATTAGCAAAATCAATGATGTGTGCAGAGATAGTCCCTCATGTGTCTTAAAAAAAAGTGTATGAATAAACCTGACAGGAATAAAGAACTGTGCAATTATTACAGCTGTTTTACAGGATTCTCTAATAATGACAGTCCATACTTCTGGTAAGACACCTTAAGGCAGTACCAAAAAAATAAAAAATATAAAAAGAACAGAAGCACAGCATTCCCCTACACTTGGAGGATGCATTGTGTTTATTAAATTACTTTTTTTTTTCCCAACAAGAAGATAATATCCTGGAAACAAAACTACCCTAATGGTTAAAGACATATTTACTGGTCACCTGTCTGTTTCTCCTTCTCCACCAGCTCAGTGTTTCGCTGCATTGGAAAAGCAGCAGAAATTTACACTCATTTAGACCTAGCAGGAATGGAAGTTAGGCTGCAACTTTTCAGCACTCACAAAACTCGTGATGGTCCTAAACTATGCACACAGGTCAGCTAACTGCAGCATCCAAGAGCCTTCTGCAAGCAATACACTCATCTGAGGACACAGGAATGGAATCCTACCAGCCTGCCAGTCTCCCGTTCTCAACTGGCAGCTATCACCCACATCAATACCACCATAAAGAATTCAGACAGTCAAAACACTAAAGGACCCCAAATCCAACACTCGCCAAGCCCACTATCCGATTTTTTGTGGAGCTCTGGATAATGAACAAGGAGCACCATTAAGTCACATTTATAGCAAAATGCTCAAGAGTGCACTTATGTGAAATAGTGCCAAAAAACCACTTGACAGTTCTAACCCAAACCTATACACCAGAGCCTAAGGTCCACTCAGAGGAAAAAGCTAAATTTCTATTCCACCTGGCTTTAAACAACCTCCAGCTGCATGTGGGTATGGATAGAGAAAGAGTAACAAGAATACCCAACAGATGTTTCCATTAGCATAGATTTGCCATTCATTTCTCTTTCTTCTACCATCAAACTCTTTTATTATCCTTGCTGAATAATTTGCTGTGTTTGTTGCAAAGTACAGTCTCTAAGAACAGAGACAGCAAACACTTGACAATGTAGAAGTTCAAAGTGCTGAGCCATGCATGACCTGCAAGCAGATAGTTGCTATTTCCTTGCATGTATAAAAGGGCTTTGCCTTCACGCAATGCTGGAACTTGTCATCATGAAACACCCTCCTAATACAATATGGCCCAGAGGAGCTACTATTTTGGGTACCAATAACATGCTGGGTTTTACAGGAAAGAAAGAAGGCAAGTAACATGGAACAACCCAGCTGTCAAGGAGAGAAACAGATGGGATCCTCACAAAGCTACACAGATTGCCTTAGTCAAGTGCTGTCACAGCCCATCCTCGAGATGGGAAAGCACGGTGCAGGAGCTAGATGAAAGGAGCTCGTGAAATTAAGTAGCATCATCACCTCCACAAGGCCTGTGAAGAGACAACAGAGAACTGCTTTCCAGGCACTCTGATCCCAAAGCAGTAAAACATGACTCAGGGTTGTCAAGCTGCTTTTTCCAAATGCCTTTTGGCTGAGTGACAATTGCCCAATTCTCCCACCTGTTTGGCCCCCATGAAACACAGAGAGCATCCACAGAAGCAAAAGCCACATCTGTGGTCTTGGAAAAGCTCTCCCCTGGGTAAGAGGCACAAACAGGGCTGGCTGGAGATGTCCCTGCTAACATGGCCCCAGGTGCTGGCTGGCAGGCAAGCTGCCTGTGCACAGGTAGCACCAGGATTCATCTGGCCTCCAGTTCACAATGTGGCTTCCAAACAATCTAGGAAACCACTTGCCACGGCAGTTCAGTTCCCAGAGCCTTGGCACCCTGTGAACCAGTGACACACCAGGAGAGGGGAGGGACTGTCCTGACCTTCCTCATTCAAGCTCTCAAAAGGGTGCTGCACCCAAGAGAACAAACCAGTGCTTTGGAAACCCAGGCCCACTTGGAGATATCAGAGCCCATATCCATATCCCATATCAAGATAGGGAACCTGTGCATTGTACTTCCAGCCCGAGCACGGCCATTCACGCCCACAGTGATTCAAACAACAGAGCCAGATTATGAATGAAGTAACAGCATCGATTGCCTTACCTCCCCTCCACCTCCCACTAACCGGAAGATGCTATTCAGGGAAAATGTAATTTAAAGGCAGAGGCTAATGATGAATCAAATTGATTTTTAGATGAAGAAAATAGATGTAATTGCAGTCTACCTGCTTGCAGCTTGCCAAGTCAGAGCGAGCTTAAGGGGAATCTTGCCCTCTCTCCCATTCCTCCTCCCACCTCTGTCTCCCACCAAAGCAAGAAAACACCTCACAGAAAAGAAATTCCTTTACACAAGACAATTCAGTCTTGCTCAGAGCCAGCTCAATGTTGGCTTCCCTCTTCCTGCTCAACAGTACAGAGCCTGAATTAATGGATATACAGAGGGCCCACTTTCCAGGGAAAAGTGAATTCCAAGTTTGCAGCAGGAAGAATGCATCGTATGTCTGGTATTCACGCTGCGCCCTCTCTTCCTCTTCCTTTTTTTGGCCGTATAAGGAGCTGAGCACAGCAGGCTGGACCAGTGAGTGCAGCGCTGCCTGCTCAGCACCGTTAGACCTCAGACTTTGTTTGTCTTCACTGGAAACCCAATAAATCCATCTAGGAAAAAGGCTAGTGCACACACCACGGAGTGTGAGGCTCAGACATCACGGTCCACAGATGCAGGATCCAAACAGGAGCCAGCTGAATGACACCAGCCCAGCAAGTGCTCCTGCAGAGCTGCAAACACATGCACTGCACAGGCACTAATTACCTTTATTATACTGCAGGGAAGGGGGAAGGGCGGGGGACAATATTAAATTAAAAACTAGAGACTATTGGAGCTACAGTCCTAAAGGGTTGTTTCACAGGTTTGCAGTACTCAGGTAATACCTGCACAGGAAATGAAAGCCAACCTGGCCTTGAGTGCACACACCTGGGGCTGGGAGGATTGTGTACCTTTGGCCACAGAGTTAAACTGTCTCCTACACACACAGGTTATTAACAGGACCATGGAATTGCACTTTAGAGATGCAACTGCTGGGAATTTTTCCTAGAGTCCTGACAATCCCTAAGTTTGAGTCTATTGCAGCCATTTCAGCCGCAGACTCGGATTTCCATATCCCCAATGCAATTACAGTATTACCTTCCAAAAACATAAAACCTTTTTGCTATTACTGCTTCTTCTATAAACAACAGACTATTCTACAGCCCCAAGACTATTCCTGTGAGCACCCAGGGCACTGCAGGAGCAAAAAGGAGAGGAAAAGACACACACCACATAACCTTCCCTTTACAGAGAGTGATGGGTGCTGCCCCATGGGACTGCAATACCAACCATCAGAGCCCCTCATGCTTGCCCCTAGGACCAAAGTGCAGGGGCAGAAACTCACAAGCAACCCAAACCCTGTCTTGCCCTCCCATCTCTGTCAAACACGTGAAGTTCCATCTCCTTCCCAGCACTAGCAACTCTGGGCTGAAGTTCTCCATTGCCACCCTCTCTTTGGAGGTTCTGTCCCAGCTCCTGCAGCTGCCTTCTCCCAACCCTCCACCTCCACAGAGCTGCCTGCACGAGGAAAAGGGAAGGACAGTGGCCAGAAATCTCTACATGACATCTGAAAACAGTCTTCTGCTTTCACCTGTTGTATCCAGATGGAGACAGGGATGCTCTGAAGCACAGAATGAAGAGGCTTGGATGAAGACACACAGTCAAAACTCAACTGGGGGAAGGGAAAGTTTCTAGCCTCGTTAATAACAGCCTGAAATTAAAAGCAGAGCTCGTAGTACAGCTGCAATTTCAGCTACCCTGCTGCTCGTGTTAACAGTGTGGCTTTATTATGGTCAGGGATTAAAAACAGCTTCAACAATTAAAGGAGGGAAAAGAAAAAAAAATAATGACTGAATGAAAGAACCACCACCAACAAAAATCAGTATAGAAAAAATTCCTGCGGCCTGGAATGATTAGCAAAAAACAGTTGTGTGCTGTGAGGAGCATGAGTGAATGCTTCCCACACAGGCCCACATTTCCACAGGCCTACATGTCCCTGACAAGTATATCTGTCCCCCACCTGTGGGAAACCACCCAGTGCCCTGTGGCTCAGCATCAGCCACCATCAGCCTCCCCAGGGATGTCACCTCCTGCCCAGGATTGCAGTGGTCTGCAATCACCCTGCTCCAAGCAGACAGCTTAGAAATTTCCTCACTCCTGGCAGTCTAAATAACACAGCATTAAAAACAAAAATGGAAAGAAAACAGTCTTGCAACAAACGACTAACATGGCTCGAACTTCTCAGGAGGCACCAGTCTCACTGAGCAGCCCAGAAGAGCTGAGAAGCAGCATGCCCATGGTCTCTTGAAGGTGAGCTGGTTGCCTGAGGATTCCTGAAGGCATTCGCCCCACATTCCCTGGCACCTGCCCTGACCCCAGCTGGGATAAGCTGCCACTTGGAAACCTCAGTTTGCTCTGTCTCAATACAACAGTCATTGCCTTTGAGGGCTCAGCCAGTAACGCTGATATTGAACCTTCTCACTCTTCTTTTTAAGAATTAAAAGCAATATCTTCATGAGAAAGAGGAAGACTATCTCCCTTCTCTTCCACCACCTTCCTGCTAAAAGCATTCCCTGGAGCCATCACCTTTAGGGCAATCACCTACATTCACTGCAAAACTACTGAGGACCTGAAGTCCCTTCAGGGCCAAGCCCACACTTGCTTTTTCTCAACAGTGTTTCTGCTCTCTGCCCTCACAGGTTTTAGCTTCCACTTCTCCTGTCTCAAAAGCAGGGGATATAGGCAGGGCAAGCCCAACTAACCAGAAATTTTGGAGTTTGGGATTTCCTTTACTCCTTTTACTTCACTATTGCTTTTGCCTTTGACCAACAACAGAAAGTCAGCGCAGCCACAGCACAGCAGGAAGGCATCAGTTTTCTCACAAACACAGCCACACCTACAGCTCTTTCTCCACTGCAGAAGGTTCGGCCTTCAAAAATCAATCCAAACTTGGCCCATCCACCAAAGCCACTGCCTTGGCACTACATGGATATTAACCCAACGACCACAGGACATTCCCAGAGATATGCTCTGGGCAAATTCCTGCATCTACCACAGAGCTGCAACGCTCCAGAGCCAACCTCCAGACACAATGATGGTCATCTTCACCACGACAACAGATCCAGATTCCTCCAGTGTTTCCCATGAGGATACACTGGACAAATCTGGTCCTCATGGCTGCTGCAACCCAGCAGTAAAAGCAATGCTGGGAACACCCAGCAGATCTGAGCCCCATTCCTGCCGTGGGATGAATTCAGAATCATTTTCCATAAGGGACTGAAGTCACATCCCTGTCAAAGAAGCGACTAGTTAACAGAAAAAATCTTTGTTGTTTTTGAAGACAGAACCATGGACTCAGAAAAATTCTTCTGCTGCAATGAAGGACAGTAACATTCAACCCAAATAAAGAAGATCCATCATTATATGACAATGGCAGTGCCCAGACATCTGCCCTTAAAAGCCAGCCAAACACATTTTACACGGTTTGCTTTCACAAGCTCAGAAATTCAAGCTAGGCTGTGCCAACCCTTTGCAATTCCCTTCACTGGAGTTCAACAGAACTGCACTTGAAGCCATGTCTGCAAAAATATCACAGCTAAGGTAGCAAGTCCCCAGCAGCCACACAGCTTCTGCACCAAGTCCAGCCCAGGTTTGGTATCTTAGAAAACCAAAATCTCCTTTCTTTTTACCCTGAAGTCTCCAGTATTTCAAAACCATTCAAATTAAAACTAACAAGCCCCACAACACACTTTCTCAGACAACCAGAGCACTTTCTAAATGCCAAGGTGACTGCAATCAAAAGTCACTATGGCTTAACAAATTGGGGTGAAGTGAATTCTTGGTGGTTTCAGTTAAAGGGCTTTGCTTTTGGCTGGGAGCACATGCGGCCAACACAACACAGCCACTGCTCAGCTGTGTGAATGAACCAATTCCAGGCAGCCTCACAGCCCAACCATGGAAAGCGTTATATCCTATCCCCTGCCTTGGAAACAGGAGAAATAGAAGCTAAAAAACAAACAGCCACCAAAGAAACCCAAAACCAACCACACACAAAACAACACCCCCAAAAAGAGTATAGGAAAAAAAAAACAAAACAAGACATGCAGTTTGGAGCTGCACTGCCCCAACACACTCACTCCTGTGTGGAAAAGAAGGGGATGCTTGAGGAATGTGGGATGATGGCTGCATCAGGTACAGCCTGGCAGTGGGTAAATAGGCTGTGGCTTAGGGGAAGTGCACAGAAGCAGGAAAGACTGAGGAAGTGCCAACCAGCAAGGAAGGTGCTGTGGCAACAAGACATGGCAAAAAAGGCAAAAAAAAAATCAGATTATTTAGATCCTGTCCTTCGAAATAGATGCTACAGTTTTTCTCTTACATAGGACTGCACTAAGAAAGACTCATGCTCTCACCCCAGAATTTGTGACCTTCCATGTCACAGTTTGCTGAGTGCAGGTAATGTCCCTTCCTGCACAGGCAGATGGGGACCAGTGCTATGGCTGATGTCAAGCTGGACTACTCTTCCTCTTGAGAAACTGCTTTCAGCTTCAGCAGAAGGATCCCCATGTCCTCAGATGGCCAAAATCAGGCAAGTGCTGAGCAATGCCTTTACCTAAAAGCTTTACTAACATCTGAAAGAATTACAATAGGCCTTCTGCATATTCTTCTCCTAAAATCTATCTGATTCAAACTCCGTTCTCCCTCACCTCCTCTGACATATGCCTGTATTTCTCCATTAACAGCTGAGCTGCTGGTGACACCCTGAGCAGCTTCCAAAGCTTCAGTGGATCACTCAAATAACCCACTGCAGCTCAGGGCAGAAACAACATCAGAACCAGTAGCTACCATGAGCTACAATCGCTCTAAGACTTCCGTTGGAGAGTTACTGGAATTTATGGAGTTAAATATGCCAATATCTCAAGATCACAAAGGATTTAAACTTTGTACCTGCACAACGCAAAAACAAGTTCATTACAAATGTCATTAACAATAAACTCTAACTGCATTTCCAGAGAAGGATATCTAGGCACCTACAGAGGGTTGTCAGAGAGATTAAGTACAAAAGTCAAGGAAAGAACTCTGGTTTGCCCCTTTTTCCAGCCTATCACAGACACACACTCCCAAGAACCCAAGCCTTTCCCCTTTAAATGAGGAACCAATCACCCTTCTAGGGTGACACCACAAGCTTTGGGTTTTGTGTCCATTTCAGCATGTGCAAGCCATGAGGCACCAAGGGGACCTATGAGCTGCTGCTTGTCAGAGAGACCAGATGCTCCTGAACAACAGCACCCAGCAGTTCAAAGCCGGCACTTTCCAGTTTCTGCCAATTTCTTTGATTCCCAAAAGGCAGTCTCTGACCCTTCTAGATTGACAAGTCCATTTCTGTAATAAAAACGTAATGGCCACTTGCTGCAAAGAAACATGAGCAGTCTAGCTAGGAGATGTCAGCACAGCACAAACAAGCCTTCAGCACATCATACACGGAGCTGAAAGCCCTGAGATCCTGTCCTCCTGTTTCTGAAGTACCATTTGTATGAATTGGACTTAACGTGGATTTTAAACATTACCTAAAAACTTCCCTCAGTAAAAGGGGATCATTCAGGCACATTCACAGGAGCAAACTTCCTCTTTAGGGCGACCTGAAGTTGGAAGGTCTTGCTGTAGCCAACACTGGAGAAAGGACTTGATCAGAAAAGCACCCAAGGTCACTGCTGCTCTTGGAAAGGCTGGATTAACTACAATAAGGACTAGAAAGAAGATCTGCCTAGCCTGGAGGTCAGGGGTCCAAAAGGCAAGCCAAAAAGTAGCTCGTTCCTTTTCCTAACAAACTGTGTTTTCAGCTGGAAGTTGCTTGGCAGCCTTCCTGCCAGAGGATGCTGCAGGTCAAGACAAGGATTCATTCCCCACCAGGCTGAGCAGGAACACAAAACACAAGAACAGACAGTGCTCTGCAAACACGGGCTGGAACACCAGGAGAACTGCATCTGCTGGGCTGTCCTCGGACAGCAAGGGATGCTGCTGGCCAGGACTGGTGTGCCCCAGGAAGCACATCCTGCTCAAAACCAAGCATGGGGTAAGTACTGGCACAAACAGGGGTAGCCAAGCCAAGTCTTCAGGCAACCAGCTGCTCCACACCTGCCTCACAAACACCTTGGGTTCCTTGCTTCTATGAAAATCAAGAGCAGTAGCATTCTATAAGAAAAATGTCACTTAAACTCCTTATTAAAGGTAATTTCCTCTCCCACCCCTTTTCATTAGCAACACTCAAGCATTCATCAAATGATCCTGTTACCTCCAGGCAAAATGTTAGTCTTCTTACAAAGAACCTATATATTAGCACTGTCTATTGTTCTAACTATAACAGTTGTACTAAAAAATCAATTGAGAAGCTCAGCATCCCATTCACGTGAATAAGAGTTTACCTTAAATAAACCTATCACAATGAGAAATCCGTAAGCGCTTGGAAACAATACTCATATGGGGAAAAGATGCAGCAGTAACCACATTACTTTTCCCTTCTAGGCAGTAGCTTTCCACTTAAATTTTATACAATGCACCTGCTTATTGTTCTTATGACACAACATTGCATTCAATTGAAATCCATGCTGCAAGTATCCCACTTATAGCAAAGAGACTTCAGAAAGGAAAAAAAAACTTGTATTAAAGGGAAGCAATCTGTAGAAGCACATTACACAGCACCAATTCCAAGGAGGCTGTCATTCTGATCACACCAGATGACATTTTGACTCAAACAGTATCCTTCAGTGAAACATCCCTGTTACAGCATTGTTCTTCATGCACAAGAGTCCTTTTGAAATGAATGGTATGAATTCTCTTTGTCATTTCAAAAGGACTGTGTTGCTCAGAGTGCTTTACCTTTCCACATCTTCCTTTCCAATAACTTGCAAAGGAGTAAGGCCAAAATGGGCCATTCTTTAAGGCAAGAATTAAATAAATCATCACTTTACTTGGGAAGGAACTACAGAATGGGGCTGTGAATCCAAACTCAGGAGAGCCTTATGTGTCATTCCAGATCTAGGCCAACTCAGAAAATCACTTAAGCTCCTGATTAACTATAATATGTGCTTAAGTTGCTCTGACTTCCGTAGGACTTAAGCAGATACTCACATGCTTTCCTGTACAGAAATACTCTCTTAAACCAGATCCTGTTTTGTAGGCTTGCTACACACACCTGCAGCTCATGCCCCCAAGGAAGCTCTGGCTGCAAACCAGACTGCCTGAATTTTGTGTCTCACTAAGGACCAAAGGGTTTCACCCAGAGCTTTAAGTAAAGCTGAAGTATGGAAGTGCTTTATCTCAGATAGGGACTTTGTGAAGACTCAGCTCTCAGTTTTAGACTTGGTATGTGATGCTAAGACTCATGAAAAAGCCTACAACACACTGGAGCTGCAGATGCTTCCAAGAGGAGAAAATCTCCCTAGACCCAGTTCCCTCTGCTCTAAACCACACTGTGGACCAGCCACAGTCTGTGAATGCATAGCAGAGACAAGGAAGACCTTTCGCTGGTCCCTTCTGAACTACTTCTCCTAGTGGGGTTATGCCTCAAAACACCACGAAGTTTTGTCCACATGACAAAAGACACACAGAGTTATAAGCAGAAAGTCTCTCAGCATCAAATGGAACACCAGGTTTCAACACCTCTCCATGTTACCTGTGAGGAATACAACAATTTCCCCTCAGCCTTCTACCTCACTGGGCATGGGCAACTGCTAAACTATCCTGAACCTGCCCTACTACCAAGGAGCTCTCGTGTTTTGAAATAGAACCTCAGCCAAAAAACCCATTTGCCCAACCCCTCCCCTCACCAGCTACTCTCTTGCTATTAGAATTAATTGCAAGCACATCGTTCCTACAGATAGAAAAGAACTCCTGCTATGTAGGGGCTTGGTTTTCCCATCTTGCCTATTCTCAAGGCAGTGCAGTAAATTATTATTATATATGTTGGCTTTGCAAATGACTAAAGCACCCTGAGTGCCTGCACAGGGGCATGCTGTTTCTCAGTGTGATCTGAAATAGCCAAGATATTAAAATCCCAGAAAGAATTGAGTTTCTAATGGAAAAACTGATGTGCCAGATGTTGACACTGATGACTGCTGTGGCAGCCTGGGGCAGAGCCCAAACCGCTCTAGGTTAGATGGCCTCACCATTCCCTGTTCCTCTATGACCCACATTGCAGTCCAGCTGCTCCCACATCCACACCCCTCTGGGGTTACTCACCCAGAAGAGGGATGCATACCATCCTTTCCAAGCCCTGGACCTTCCCTTCTCTTCCAATGACTATCCAACCCAAACAAAGGATCGAGCTCTTCAGTGCTGAAGATGGCACAGGAGGAGGAGTACTTCACAGCAAGACATCCAATGGTGCAGCCAGGTTTTGGATTCCACCAGTCCAATGGCTCAACCCAATCCTCCATTTGGGGAGGCCCCAGCTGAACAAAACCCAAATCAGTTCAGCAGTGAAAGATGACTGTATTTTACCTCTTGAAATCCATCTTGTTCTTATAGATGCCACACAGTGAAAAGAGTATTATGAGAAAACTCTACAGATTCAAGATATCAAGGTTGAAGATCAAACCCTTTGCCAGGAATCGGGAGAGGATCAGGACAGCAAGCCACACACTCCCAGCACACCTACAGCTTCTCTATGCCCAAGATTGGTGTCTGATTCAAACCCACACCAGCCTTTACTTCTCCCCAAAGTGGTGGAACAGGCTCCAGAAGCAGTGGGGATGCCTGATCCTCCTGCTTGGTGCAAAAAGCCAACACCAAAGGTGTTGCTTACCCAGGCAGCTGTGAGGAGGGCGAGCAACACTGTTCCCTACTTCAACACAACTTCAGGGCTTTCCCCCCACTCTGGGACCTCCAGCACCCAGTGAAAGGGGATTCTGCATCTCCAGTAGCCCAGGAGCTCATGGAGCTGAGGAGAAGTCTCAACATGCACTCTCACATAGAGTGGAACAGGTTTGAACTGGAGGGTCTCTGTGGGAGTCTTGCACTGAATATGAAATGTACAGTAATGCTAGGCTTGTTCCAACTGAAGGCTAAATGCCTGTCTTCCCCTCTCAAAACACATGGATGTCAAAATATCTGCTGATCAGACAAATTACAGAAACAGAGACCACATAGTGACTGCAGGGAAGAGTGCCAGTGCTGCAAGCCTGCCCCAGGGAAGCGCAGCATCCCAACATATAAACAGAACACCATCTAAAAGCAAAAAGAAAATAGAAAAGTTTACTACTTGTCATTTAAATATGGATTTCTGTTACAGAAACACACCCAGAGCCTGTCTGCCCTCCTCCCTCAGCCCCTGCAGGGAAAGACTACTACTTCTTCCTCCAAAGGTGACAACAGATCAAATAAAAACAGAAGTGACAAAGAGACAGGAGAGGAGTTGCAGGATGCTGCAAATTCTCACTTCAAAGCAACAAACTCCTTCTACCATCAAGTTTATTTGAGAATCAACAAATAAATCAGTATCACTTGAGAAAAACACAAGGTAGTTTCAGTATCTACACTTATACTGAGTCCCTTGCCAATCTTTTCAGTATGTAAAAAAAATACTTCAAAAACCCCAGTGGTTTTCAGTAGTTTCTTTCTCCTGTGATTGCTATGAGAAAGTCTTGCAGAAACCATGGTAGAAATGAAATACTTTAAAACACAAACATGATTACACACATCTATTTAGCATGAAGCAAAACTCAAAAAATGTTTTTCCCCAAAATTACATTGTGACATTTCAATAGAAGAGAATACATTTCTTTGAAGCCGGTGCTGTCCTTTCAAGCTGACCTTCGGTCACCTGAATCACATGCCCAAGACCCCCAACACGATGCAATTTCCATCTCCAAAGCTTTGGTCTTATAGGATTTATTGTTTAAGCTGCAAGGGAAGCACATTACATACTGCTGACAGTGCATGTGCGCATGTGAACAAAGATGAGGGTGAGGTGAGATTAGGACAAGCTCGAGGGAATTAGCTCAGTGGGTTATTTATTTCATGACAGCACAGATTAAAAGGCCTGACTGTCCCTTTGGCCTTACAAGCACTCATGTGAGTTATCAAGCACGTTTCACTGGAGGGAAGGGGAAGAGATGTTATCATCCAGGTAAATATCTCAGTAAACAATTATTTGATGGACAGCACTTTGCATGTGATTAGCACGAAACCTCCCAGGATCCCCAAATGCCTAACAAGGAAATGCTCTTTTTAAGCCTTACTAGGGTGGGTGGGCTGGATCAGTCCCAGCTGAGAGGCAAATATGCTGAGTCAGAGGGACCAACTGCCCAGCCCAGGATATCACAATCTTCAGGCAGGGCCAACCTTGCCCAGTATGCTCCAGTTCAACAGCAGCTCCCAGTCCCAGCTGGTACAGACAAGCACCCTGCTCATGCCCTTTCCTGCTGGACCAGGCTTCACTGAGGCTCTCGAGGGATTGAGTAGCAGATTTAGTAGTAAAAGCCAGACGGCCTCATTCCTACTGACCCACTCGCACCGTAACATATTTCTCATTTCCGAGTGACTGGCTGTTCTCTCTCAGTCCTGGTTAATATTATTTGTGTTTTAATGCTTTCTAGGAACCATTCCAGCTTTACATCACAACAAATACCACCGGATAGGGGAAACACTTAATCCAGCTGGCCTTGTTTTTGGTACTTCACTTTAGGAACTGGTCCAAGCAGTCAGAGAAACAGCAGTGCCTGCCCCACGGCCAGACCTCTCCCCACATACACTGAGCCCCACTGGGGATGTAGCCTGGAAGTCTGAGGGTGGCTTTCATCAAGGCTGAATTCTGGAGCTCCTCCAGAAATCCTCCAAGGAGCATGAACAAGCCAAATAAAGAGAAACCCACAAAAGCTTGAGATCAAAGGACTCTGGGTTCTTTTTCTTTGCAGACACATTGGGTATTTCCCATTTTCTTCCTCTCGGTCTCACCAGCAGCACATGTTTCTCTAGCTATCATTGCCAGAGTAAGTGCCCAACTTACTGGCTGAGCAACTGCTGTACAACACCCAGGAGGAGGTTTTTGTTACCACTTCATGCTAAGAGCTTGCACTGAACTGCTCAGTGACACCCACCTCAAAACCTCCTGAGCCACTTCTTTACAGGCCATTACTCTCACCAAGCTTTTAAACCCCACTTGTTGTCCCTTCCTTCCTATCCTCAGGTCCAACTCATGAAACTCATGTTTTACAGCAGCCAGAATGACTTTCAGGTGTGCCTCCTGCCAGAGGAAGAGCTGTTGACCCAGAGTAACATTCTGTTCCAGTCTAGGCTGGTTATGGAAGACTTTTTGGAGTGCTGTTTCTCTTTTCAGCACTCATCCTGCCCAGGTCAGGAGGAAGCAGGAAGGAAAGGTGAGCACACAAGGCACATCCCACCATGGAGGTCTGGGAGCTGCTGCTTCCCAATGCAAGTTTGCTCTGAAGCTCAAACCAGACCCCAATCAAATGTACCTGTTTGCACAGAGTGGCTTTATCCTTACACCAGTTTCAGTCAGAACTCACTTTACCTTCTTTCAAACAAGCAGCTCTTTTCCTGCTGAGCAGGGATGTAACCAGCTCAGGGACTTAGAAGTTAGCTCCTCATCTGCAATTCCACATCCTCTTTGCAGTTTGAGCATTATTTTCTCTCACAAAGAGGAGCCAAAAGAAAAGAAAATTAAAAAAAATTAAAAAAAAAAAAAGAGAGAGAGAGAGCCCAATCAAGGGTATCTGCTTTTTGGGACAGGCATGACAAGCTCAGTGAATATTCACTGTCACCAGTTTGCCCCAGGGAGGGGAGAGGGGGACTCAGCATTACAACACGTTAATTATTTACCCAGATTTTCTTAGGAACTTGTAACCCACACCCAGCATCTCAGGAGCACATCTGCAGGGTGCAGGCAATGAGGAAATCAGGGAGGGAAGAGGAGGAGATACCTTAAGTCAGCAGGAAAGTGTAAAGAGCTTGAAGCCAGGGGTTATCAACCAGACAGAATGACCCAGTTATGCAGTTGAGAGGAGGAGGATAAAAACACCAAGGAAGGCTGAATACTGTTAGGTTCCCAAAACACAGAAAGCACAGATAACTGGCACAACTGACCACGAGAATTACATTAAAATACAGATTACACAGCATCCAACAGGATTAAAAAAAAATGCTCAGAAAACTTAATAATGTACCTCTTCCCAGCAAACCCACACAGTGCCATGGAGCAGCAGAGAGCCTCTGAACTCCAGGCAGCACCTGGAGGTCACCATCCATTTATTCTCAGGGAGTATTCCATTTATCTCCCACCAGCAAGTAACAACACTGGTGCACAATAACTTTTAGTCAATATTTCAGTGTTTTGGAGGGGAGGGAACTTCGTGTTGTACTATTTTTCTTACACCAAAAAGGTACTAGAAAGCTTGAAAGTTCAGATCCTGAAAGGCCTATGGGCGTTATAGAAGGCAGAGGTTCTTTCTAAATATTTTCCCCCATGCAAAACCGTTGGAACACATTTCCCATTTTCCAATCAGCCAATAATTCTGAACTCTGCACAGCAACAACCTCTGCTCCAATAGTGATGGTTAGAAGTGCTATGACAGACTTCCATCACCTCTTGAAGTGTCCAAGGCCAGGCTGCATGGGGATCTGAGCAGCCTGGCCGATTGGAAGGTATCCCTGTCCGTGGCAGGGAGGTTGGAACTGGATGATCTTTAACATCCCTTTCTACCCAACCACTCAAAGAGTCAAGGATTAGCAATGCCCTCCGTCCAGACTCCAAATTAATCTTCTGCTCACATTAGCTTTCATTTTATTCCATCAAATTAATCATTATTCCTTTTATATATTACTAAGCAGTGGACTGAATCAGGTCATCTCATTTTTGGGAGGAGGAACTATTTGTACCACCGTGTTTGCACAACAGAACCACTGACTCTGGCACATCCAGTCCCAGCACACTGCTCCCCTCCACTCCTTCCTGGGCCAGTCCATGTCCTAAGCATTGTTTCTGTTTAGGTCCCACAATCCCACCCACATGCAATGTAGTAAATGCTTGCTTTGAGTTTTTGGTTGTTTGTGTTTTCTCTTCAACCAAGTGACATTTTTCAAACCAGATGACTTTTCCACTTTAAATGTTAGTGGGGGGGAGGGGGGGATGTGGTGAGGAAACCAATCAGTTCATCTTTCTCCTCTAGTTCGATGAAACATTGCCCTTACTCTTACACAGCAGCAGCACTTTTCAAATATATTTTTCACCAAAATGTTAAAATGCTGCGGGGAAATTACCTACTAAGATGCCTAGCCTATACATTTTCTATTTTCTACCACCTGTCAACTGCCATTGTTGAATGCATTAGAAATGGCTGTTCTCTTTTGTATCTTGCAAAGCTTATTCACATGAGATACCATGTCCCTACTGCTATTAAATGCCCCAAAGGACAGAGCAGCTCAGGCATCAGGAACACACACCAGACAAATCCTCTAAAGCCACTCCAGGATAATACACAGAAATCAGGAGCGCAAGGTTTGGGAATAAAATTTTTAAAGTTCCTTGTGTTGTTAACAAAAGTCAGCCAACAACTCAATGAAGATAGGAGCACTTGGAGCACAATCCTGTAGCATCAGAAAATGTTTGAAACATGACAGATGCAATTTTTGTCCCTTCCCAGGCACACCAATGACAATAGTTATAATTTTTAGCACAGTTTATCTTCCTACTCAAGCACAAACCACACAGTGGTACTGTCACAGAAGAGCACCTCATGTTTGCCAAAGTGAGCAGTGGGGAAAGTGAACTTCCCTACATTATAGAAGAGAGGGAAATGCACAGCTCCTGGCTTCAATGAATGGAGCACAGAGCAGCTTTAACCACAGAGACCACTTAGGGTGGCCAGGACAGCAAGCAACTGCTTAGACACAGGGAAAACAGGAAGGGGAGTCACCTTATATCCAGAGTGACTTCTAGCCAGGAGAAGTGAAGGGGTTGTTCTAACATCCATCTCCTACACATGGATGCAACACTTTGTTTTCCGCCCTCTTCAGGAGATGTCCTCATAGTCACAGAGGTTTCTAAAGAGATGCTGCTTTTTCTCCTACAGCACACATCAGTATTTTAAGCACTCACCACCAAGTCCAGCTTCACCCTTCCCCTTCAGACCTGCTATGCTCCTTTCCTAAAAATAGGAAAAAAAAAAAAAAAAAGAGGGGGGAGTACACTGCTTGTGTGAGAGCAGCAACAAGCCCGGCTGCAGCACCTAGGTGTGGAAGAGGAAGCTTTGCCACTGATCCGGCATTCTCTCTGATCTGCACACCAACACGAGTGGGCAATTGGCCCAGTAACAGATCTCACACCATTTGGCTCCACTTTCTCCTGGGAAACATGAGATAGGGTGGATGCAAACACCTTACCAAAGAAGCACTGGCAGTTGGCCACACTGAAGGGGAGGCAGGAGGGGTTATACACAGAACCATGGCAAAGCAAAATCCAATCTCAGCATTCCCCACTGTCCCAGCAGTCTGCAGGGACAGGCCCTTAACATAACCCCAGGTTGTGCAGAAGAGCACCAGCCACCCCTCCTGCACTGCCTGCTCCCCTGACCACAAGCTCCATGAGGGTTTCTCACTTCCCAAGAGGCCCATGTCTGCTGGCAATGTCACACTGCCCACCCAGAAAGGCAACACTGAAATCCACTCCTATTTTCCATGAGCTAAGCGAAACAGCTTAAATATTATCCAGCACTGCCAACCCTTGTGATGGGTAAATGCTTTTGCGATCAGGGGGACAACTTTATTTAAATGGCATCTGTATGGCAGGTGCCATCAGCTTCGTCAGCCAATCCATTTGTGTCAAACCCTTATGCAACCAGTGCAAATAAGCCCCGTCACTCACCCCGCCTGCTCACACAAAAGGACCATGTGCCAAGCAAGCTGACCCCTCTATCAAAATCACCATCATCCAGCTTTTTATAGAAAACAGCTGATCTCCTAAGGACTCTCTGCCACCATAACATGAACTGCAAAACTTTCAGGGCCAGCCACATGGCTTGGGATCTACCCGCCCATGTAGGCAGCGACTTCAGAACGCAAAAGGCTCACAGAAAATACACCCAATGCAAATCACTTTATTTCTGGAAGAAGAGAAATTTTTTTTTCCCCTCCATGCTTTAGCTTACTCCACCTTCCAAAATAGCCTGAACTTAGTCAAGAAAGGCATGTTCATTTTGGAATGAAGCTGCATGCACACAAAGCGCTCACAGAAGAGCCGTGGCAGAACAACTTGTTCCTCAATAGCTATTCTGAACCACGTCTCAGTAACAGATCCAGAGTACATCTCTGTAAACGAGACATGTTGATCTGACAACCTGGTTGAAGTGGTGGGTAGAAACTTAAAACTTTTACAAAAGCATGAGCTCTCACTGACAACTCCCTTGAAGTAAGGGCACATTGATCCAAGAAAAAAAAAAAAAAAAACCAAACAGGCACCATTCACTTCTTTTCTAGAGACCTGCTTTGCATCTTCAAGTGTTCAAAAGTCATCAGTCCAGCCCCAGTGTTGGTAAGACCAGCTTAAAAATCAATACAATAAAAATTACTGCATTTAAAGTTTACCTCCTGTTTGGGAAAAGAAATTTGTTTTTCCAAAACATTCCTACACAACCACAAGGCCCAGAACCTTACACTTATTTCAAATGGAAGACAGGATATTAAAGGAAATTACAGATTTAAGGAAGCAGGGGCTGTAAAGGACTTGATTTATAGCAGAGTTCACAACAAGACCGCAATCAATAGAAATCACTGAACATATTGAACATTAAAGCTAAGACACTGAATAACTCAAAACTCCATTTTGCTTGTTATTATTATTTGTGATTGCAAGGTCCCAGATCAGAAACTGGTTCAGAAGAATGACCTTTATCCTCACTGCTTTTACATAGCCTGAACACTGCCTTTTTGTGAGAATTTTTTTTAATACTGTGTTAGTATTTTTCTTTTCTGATTTTGTTTCCCCCATTCAAAATTTCACTCAGCACTGCAAGTACCAGTTAATGCAACGCCTTTCCACATGCTCCGTTTCACTGTCAGGCTCTCAGTAGCCAGGACTCCGGCACAGTGAGAAAATCTTTGGAAAGCGTCATTTAAAAAAAAAATAAACTGCAGAATTTTTTCCCCTAAAAGGTTTCACAGGCTTAGGGTTTTATACAACAGCTTGTTTTTACAAACTGTACATTCAGGATCCGGTTTAAATCAGTGTCTTGTTTCAGCCACCCTGCCTAAAACATGCACTTACTTCCTTTACAGCAACGTGAATTTGTTCACCGTGGCCAACTCATACCACATCCCTATTAAATGCATATACATACATATACAAGCATGTGCTGTCTCATCTAAGCTGCCCATGGCCAACACAAGGCTCATTCAGCCAGGAGGAGGGTTCCTAAAGCGTTATCTGCACCCGGAGTGGTTTAGTGTTACTGGGCTGAAAGGAAACAGAGAGACATCCTGTTTATAGGCTGTAGAGCCCGATGGATAAACAAGTGCACCTCAGCTAAAGGCAGAGTGGGGCACGGGGAGGGGAACAAAAGGGCAGAAAGAGAGGCTTAGCGGGAGTGAGGACACCGAAACAGCAGCCGGGCTGGATGCCTGGCAGCACGACCCGAGGCTGCCCCGTGTGCCGGGGGCTGCAGAATGTACAGAATGTGCCGCCCCGCCGGGGCTGCCGGCGCTGCGCGCCCCAGCGCTGCTCGTCTTTCACCCCGGTGCTGGGCCACTTCCTGGCACTCACTGCGGCGACACCGGAGATGTTTTTCCACACCCTCCTCTCTGCTCTCCCAACGCACGCCCACACCACCGAGGCTTTCTGTGCATTTTGTGTTTCATCTGCCAGCCGGGCACGCTCGGGGTTTTTGCAATGCCACAGTGGGAAGGGTGGTGAGCAGAGTGAGTCGTGCCTCTCTGCTGGCCACCTGGGGAAGCCGAGAGCCTTCCCTCGGCATCTGCCGCTGGCCACGGGCAGAGGTGGACCCTGGACTGGGTGGACAGGGTCTGAACCAACCCAAGCTCACTGCTGTAAGCCTCATCCCCAGCTACAGCAGGGAGGAGACAGTCCCAAGACATGTTCCTCCCATTCTCTTCAGTCAGAATAACACTGGAAGTCCACCACCAGGTTAGAAGCAGGTACCAGACTTACTCTCATTTGAATTATCACTTGTGTTCATTGGCCCGGCATGAGGGAGTGGGTCAGGGACAGAACTATGGGATGGATGCAAGAAACAGGAGATCTATAGAGAAACCTTACAAATAACCCTCTGTTTCTGGCATTGTTCTGTTCATCACTGAAGTGACAGAGAAACGTGAAGTTCTACCCTGGTCCAGACCCAAGAGCCCCTTGTGCCTCTAGCACGTGTAAATCCACAATACTCCTCTCCTGGCTTGCCCTTGACCAGGAAGCAGAAACCCTCTGGCTGTTCAACACCTGCCAAGGCACCAATGTTGTGACCATGGTGACTCAGCAGACCAGTTCCATGGAGCTCCAGGCTACCTCCAGCCTCTGCAGTAAACCTTCTCCAAATAACACCTCGACTCCACAAAGAGCCGGCAGACAGGGACATCTGTCCATTGCTGACAACACTCTAACAAACAAGAGGCAAGCTGGGCAGGGAACATGGACGACCTTATGGGCTCAGACAAATAAGGAGCCCAACAGAGACGCTTGCTTCCTGGCCAATCTTCATGTGAAGCGTCTGCCACACCTTTGCTGCTCCACTGATCATTTTTCCCCCTTCACTAGGGAACACAGGGAATGAACCCACATCCGTCCTCACCCAGCACAGAAGGGAAAGTTTTGGCTCTCCTGCTTCTGGTTACAGACAAACATCTCATGCCAGCTCACAGAGGAGGATTTGAGCAGAGCACTGACACCTCACAAGGCAACCCAAAACAAGAGACCCAGGTCAAGGCTCAGGTGTGACTTCTCACATCTGTTTCCTTTTTGGTTTTTACTGCCTTATTTTCTCTATAAGTCCAGAAACTCTCTACAATGGAGGGACAAACCTCAACATGTTCCCCAGACCCTCCAGTCTGAAAGACTCCCTCCAAACCCTAAGCCTGCGCAAGGGAGAATTACCCTTGTGTGTACAAGCAGAGCTTGCTGGTGATGCCAGCATTCACACTCTGAGCATTTCCATCACAACATGTCTGGCACAGCCAATGCTTCACAACCACCACAAAAACACCACAGTTCAGCAAGCATACAGAAGAACAGGACTTGCTCACACTCTGACATGAACTGGGGATGAGGCTGTGCTGCCAGGCCCTCGGCTGAAGAATTGAGTGAGGCCTGGGAAACCTGAGAGCTGCTCCCAAAAGAAAGTCCTGAGCACATAATTTCTCACTTGTTTCCCATCCTACTCTTTGTCTCCTGCAACAGAGACATCTCTGACTCATACCAGGTTTCCACAGGGCCTGACACAACAGGTCGACAGACTCTCCTGGAAATCAAGCAACAGCAAGCACAAGGTGTCTGTGTCTTGGCCAAGAAGGACCCAGATTCAAGACAGTCCTCAGAGGCACAACTCCAAGGTAAATAAATGTTGATGAACTCCTTTCTCATCAGCTCTGTGTAGTTCTGATGCCTTTACTTTGCCTGCCTTCCAGCTGGAAAGAAAGTTCATTGAGAATGAAAGCTAGTGACTCGCAGTGAGCAGTGACAGATGCTGCCTGCCTGCATGTGTGAAAAAACTCTGACAGGCAGAAATAACACACCTCACATGTCTTGTGGTGGCAGTGAAGCAATAAATATTCTAATAGACTACTAAGGCTCATAGTAATAATGCTGAGCTCCCTTTACAGAAGCCACTCCCCATGCCAGATGACATCTGCCACGGTATAGATGTTCCTGGAACAGGGAGATATTTTTAAATCTCTCAATGTGGCACAAAACTGTGAGTGTATCAGCCAAAATACCAGCCATCACAGCGTTTATATATAGCCTTCCACATACCATCTATAGATGGGAACACAGACAGATCCATGGTATCTAGCAGCATTACAAACAGACATTCTTCTGCTGGTCTCGAGTACTTGAGAAGAAACTTCCCAGCCAGCAGCTCTGCCCATGTCATCCCACCCTGTGCAGTTCTCCATCGGCTTCTGTTCCTCAAGTGTGTTAAGTGTCGCATCTCAATTCTCACCATCAAAAGCCTGTCCTCCACTTCCCACATTCCCACCCTCTTCTACAGGGCAGTGCAGATGACAGGGTGTCCCCACAGCTCTGAGCACCCCTCTGTACACACACCTTCCAAACCAGGACTCATGGATCCCAAAACTTCCTCTGCACTGTGACAGGTCCTGAGAAGGGGTTAGAAAATCTTCAAGGCAGTCCAGTTCACTCAGGGACACTTCTGACACATGCAAACTCCAGGCATGGTTCCTATCAGGGAAAAGGTAGGGGGCTAGTGGGAAAAGAATTTGCAAGCTCCAAACTAGCAATAGCACCCCATGGAGCACCTGTAATCACTTCCCAGGAACTCTGCTGGCACCCTAGTTACTCCAGGGGAAAAGGAAAAATAGAAATGGTTTTTAAAAGTGGCTTCAGCTCCTACAATACATTCTCTCACAAGTATGAAATGTGCATGAGCACATCAGCACTTCACAAAGAGCACCGCAGCCGTCACACCCAGGGTGATGTTTAAGCTCTTGATACAGTTATCTGCCTAATAATAACCCCAAAGAGCACTCCTTGCCTGGCTGCCTGCCAGACCGCATGCAGCCTCTGTGCCCTGCCTTTTTTTTAAGTTTTTTAACTTTGTCAGACATGGAAACCTTGACTCTAAGAAATTCAGCCTCTTCTGTAAAACAGATTGGCTGAGACTTCTTCATTGTTGTGGAAACCATGACTTGGGTGCTGCAGAGGGGAGACAAAGGGGAAAAGTCGTGTATTTTGCCTTCACGTGTGCTTTATTTTCTCCCCTGGCAGGAAACAGTAAGAAAGACTCTGACCCAGCTGCCATCAGCTGCGTTGGAAGTGATTGTATCAGCTCCACCTGCTTAATGTGGGTATTATTCAAGACTGCAAGGACAATGATTTGAGGCAAATCAGCAGTGACTGGTGTGTTCTCGAGGGACAAATGCTACACTGGTGCATGACACAAGTGATCCACAACAGTGGGACAACAATGCCAAGGTTGGGAGGAGAAAGGAAAGTGGGAGAGAGGGATAAACATCTCCACCTGTTTCTCTAGGGAAAAATGAGATATTACAAAGGGAGCATGGTTTGTTCGAACATTTCAGAGTTTGTTGCTTCTGAGTGCTGGAAATAATGTAGTACAAATGAACTGCACCAAGAGATCCAGCAGCTACAGCTCAGAGAGGAACATCATGTTCATGTCAAGCTTTCAAAGCCTTATAAATCGCAAGGAGTTCAACATGGTTTCTTTATACCCAGAAAATAACAGCCTTGACAAAACAGGCTGTGAGGTGCCACACTTTGCCGTTCACACCTGGTATGGATCTGGCCCTGTGCAGCACTGAGCTTAGGTGTGGTGTAGCCCCACTGAAGCAGGTCCTGCAGACCACTCCTCACAGCTAGCTGCCTCTCAGAGTAATAAAGGAGTCTCCAACGTGGGCAACAGCACGGGCTGAAGCAACTACTGCTGAAGCACAAGAGAGGCACTTCAATGGTGTTTTTAAAAGGAAAAGATAAAAAAAAAAAGGGAAAAAGCATACCTTTGCGAGTTCCAGCACAAGAAGAAAGCCCCAGGTCATTGCTGTAGCTAATGAGAAGGGCGACAGTGGGCCTCAGCAAGCCTGTTCAAAACATCCTCATGACTTTTTTTTTTTTTAATCAAGTGAAATACACACAAACAGCATCATGTCCACAGCAGGTTGCTGCTTTGACATCCATACAGCCAGTAAGACCCTGTGAAGTTTTAATAGGCAGGTCAAGCCTTAAAAGACTTTGCTACCACCCTCTCCTGCCTCCACGACGTACCCCATTCCCCAGTGGTTATACTCAGAGAACTTCACAAGCTTTCACCAGAACTGCTGCTCAGAGAGCAGCCTGCTCACAGACAAAGCACACACAGCTCCAGCAGGGGAGAAGCCCTTCAGCTTATTCTGCATCATATTCCTCCAGGATCTGAGTAAATAACATCTCTCAAAAACAAATTACATCAGGCATGGGACCCTCATGACCCAAATGGGTGAGTTTTTGTAAGAATTTACCACTTGTACCTCCACACAGTCAGAGAAGTGGAAGCAAGCCAGGAAAGAAGGGCGGCATCGCCCTTTGCAAACACCTAACGAGCCCAACAGAAAACACAAAGCCCAGCACCTTTGGAGACATCCCCCTGCACACCCCGGCAGGGCAGGCAGCTGGAAGGGAAAAAGACCCACCAGGAAAGCTCTTCTGTAGGAGCTGATATTTCAGCTATTAAAGAAGTTTCTGTTTAAACAGACATTAGCTGCATATGCTCAGGAATTTCTCAGCTTCACCACTTAAAAAACACCCAAAGCCACTTTGAGGCTCTTCCTTTTTTCTCTCCCGCCTTTATTTGCTCTGTAAACACTTTTGTGTGTGCCCTGGATCCTGTAACGTTCTGCTGCAGTAACAGCAGCTCCGGAACAGAGCAGCAGCAACCTACACATCTCACCAGGGACTGCTGAACGTCCTGGGTCCTGCCCCTGCCATCACCGCACACCACAACCAGAACCCCACACAGCCCAGCTCCTGGCAGGAGCTTCTCCCAGCACAAGATGAAGCAGAAGATGCCATTGGTGCCATTTGTACCAACAGATAACGCTGTCAGGAGCACATGCTCACAAACAGCCCACTCCCTCACAGGCTGAAACTCCCCCAACAAAACCCTACCTGTTAGCAGTGGCATTGGTTTATTAAAGTGTTGTTGCAAGTTTACCTGCAGATCAAGGCCTTGATTGTGGTGGGTGGAAATGTGAAATAACTGCAAACACTTTGTAGCCTTTGGAAGAGGCCGCTGAGGTCAGCCCAGTGATATTTCCCATGCCATGGCAGGCAAGAGTGGCAGAGAGCCTCCTGTGCACAAATACCATCATGGCCAACTGCTACAGTAGGGCTGCCCATAAAGCTGCTCGTGAGCATGCCGGGAGGAAGGACAGGACAAATGGAACCACAAAACTTGGATCAATTCTTTGCCTTACCATACACATACCTACACATAAATGTTTACATACACCTGGGATCATCTGTGCAGCTTTGGGCAAGCTTTGACCCTTCCTGGTCCATTAAACAGACCATAAAATCACTGCCCTAAACACACCTGGAGGCAGGAGAACACCCAGCAGCTCCATCTCCACCCCATCACTGCACACACCAGTGAAACACCTCTCGAGCCCAGAGGGGCTGCTGGCAGATAGCCCACAATACTTTCTATTATGTCCCTTAATATTGCCTTACATCTCAGACATCTGTTGGCCTCCCTCCCCAAAGGGAAGACTGGGAGTGACTCCTCTTGTCAAACTGGTCTGCTCCATGCCTCAAGCAGCATGAAATCTCCTGAGAGCAGCCAGAAATCTCTTTCCCTTCTGAAATCAGGTCACCTCCACCATGCTCAACCTCAGCCCACCCAGAAAGTAACATCTGAACCAAAACCCAGATACCCTTTGGCTGGGCTGGCCATGCCACCACCACTAAGCCTAGCAAAGCAGCCTCTGCAGCACCTCACAGAAGGAGGGGTGGGAGAGGGGAGTCATTTTTGGCAAGAAAAATGTAATGGAACATTTTGTATCAATCGATCGTGGGATGAGTCATGTTTAGAGCGACTCGCCTCCTCTTCCCCTCACTTCTCCACCCCCAAATTATGGACTGCAAGAAATAAGCAAAGATAATGGGCAATTTCAGATGTTCTGAACTCAAGTTTCTCTCCTGCTGGAACAGCATGCCGTGACAGTGGATGGACTGAGCTTCAGAGATGCCCTACATGTTCCCACGCCTTATACTGGCTCCAAAAGAATTATGTCTAACTAATGGGCAGTTAGGAAAGAACTGGAAGGATGGGAGACTACTTTGTGGAGGAAATGAGGAGTTGGAAGGAAGATCTGAACAGGATCAACAATAAAAGGAGACACAAAAAAATAGATGGAGATCAGACACAAGCCCCAGAAAAAGCTAAGCAAGCTGGAAGTACATTTCTGCATATGCACACACACACACATGGATCTCTGATTTGCTGTCTGAGCCTCTAGGGGACTAACTAACTTTGAGGGTATAAAGTAGAAGATGACAAGCTGCTTCTGCACTTGGCCTATTAATGTTTGGCAGTGGAACACAGACAGGACATGACCACCCAGCATCCCACCACATGGGGCATTCAAGCCTGGGCCAGAGATCTTCCAGCTCTAGACTCCAGCCAGGACCAGTACACTCCATTCAGAGAAGAAACTGGTACTTCACACCCTGGGAGATGACTAATTGCAGTAGCTGAGTTATGGCATAGCTTCTAACACACAACCAAGAGACATTAAGGTCATCTTGACTCTCATGTACACCATCCCCTCCCACAGCAGACTTGCTGCTCTTTTTTACCTCCTACTTCTTTTCTCACTTTCTACCCTCCCCTTCAACATTCTTTCCTTTCAGGTCTTCTCACCTCCCTCCATACCCATTTACCTTCCTCTCTCTATCCACTCCTCCAGCACTTGAAAAATCCTTCTCATCACCCACAACCCTCACAGCAAAAGCCCTTCTCTTTCAGGAATCTGCTTTATTTACAGTTTGATCTCCAGCAATTACCTATGCTAACGCTTCTATGGACCTCAAGTTCACATTTGTCTGCCTGTCTTTGCAGAATCTTTACAACAAGGATTGTCATCTTCCCCACTTGTAAAGCACAGGATACATTTACTGGGTGAGTAAGTGATAATTAAGCCACCTCAGCATTTCAGGGTAGCTGAGTGTGGGTTCCCTTGGTGTTTGCCTTCACTCCACTGCAAACTAATCTGCCTGTAAGACCCTCTTTCCTTATCTCTGCTACAAGGTTATCACCTGAATTTATCTGCATTTTTCAAAAAAAGTTGAGACAGAGAGGTGGGGAAACAAAGGGCCTTTACCAGCCCAGTTCAACCTCAGCTCAAACCCTGAGAGGCAGAGGAGCTTGTGGGAGCACCACGGGGAGAGATCACAGCCAGAAATAACTCACTGGGATTTTTTCAAACCCCACATCTCACTTCCATTCAGCCTTCAGTAGGTTTTTGGACAAGCAGACACATACGGCTGTTTGGCCAGGGAGCAATTATCAAATCTACATCCAATCCCACCAGCTGAGTGTGTGTCTGCCTTTGGAAGAAAGCTGCAAAAGAGGCGAGTAGACTGTTGAGATGCAAAACCGGTGTAAGGAAATCGAAATTACAAATAAAAGATTATCCACAACACACAGAGGTGTCCAGAGGTCACTAAGAGGCAGCCTGGTCTTCAGTGAATAAAAACATCAAAACAGGGAAAACAAAACCCTCCACCCATGTCAGAGCCCATGCATGGAACTGGGCTGGTTAGTTGGCAACCACAGCTATGTGGGATGGGGAATTTACGTAACAGGTGGAGCACTTCTCAGGAATCAAAGTTATGAAACATTCATTCAATTAAAATAAGAGGGCAAGAGTACTTGCTAGACAGTTCACTTAGTTGAGATACAGAACCAGCTTTTAGCATCATGAGAACCTAAGTTGTCTGGGGTTTCTGCTCTCTGGCTCCCTCCACTCCTCCACCACGTGGATTTCACCCCATCTCCCCACACATACCAGCTCCTCACCTACATGAGGATGTTGCTCCAGTCACTTCAACACACCCATCCCCAGTGCCCTCCCAGCTTTCAGAAATACTTCACTGGGAACATGTTCAAAAGCCACATCCCTCTCCATCCCTGCAGCCCTAACAGCCTCTACAAGGTTATCTGTTGCAGCTTTCTGACACTCGCACATCTCAGCAGCAAATTAGCTGATAACTAACAAAGTGCTGCAGGAAGCACACGTGTCAGGAAGCCCATGTGATAACACCAGCGTGCTGTGAGAAACCTCATCCAGATCCGTGGGAAAAATTACCATTTTTGTTACTGGTTTCATCTGAACTCGCCACCTACCCTCAAGACTACACTGCAAACAGGAATGCCTCCAACCAAATAACAGTGGGTGCATTCAAATCCCCCTGTGCTTAGGCACGGTCCACAAATCAGCTACAAGAAAGACACAATGAAAATTAAGAACAAAAGTCAAACAATCATCTAGAAAATAACAGGAGACCATGTAAGAACACCAAGCCAACAAGCACCCCTTCCTTCACACGGAATGCACCTTCCTGCATAGCAGCATTTCACCCAATAGAGATGGAAGAGCTGGTGCTTAATGCTGCCCCTGGAAACTTGCCCAGAAGTTTTTACGTTGCTCAGCACCCTGTGCATAAAAGGGCAGCAGTGGTGACACTCCTGGTGAACTCTCGCTGGCCAAGCTGTCTGGCAGGTATAGCTAAAAAAGCCGGGTTTGGAAAATATTGCCTTTTTATAGCTTATCTCAGTGCAGACAGCTGCCTCACACCTCTAGAAATAGCAGGATTTAACAGCCATGTTTGCAGGGACAGATTTTAAAGGTTCCATCTTCTAAGAAACAACCTACACATTCAGAAACAGGAGGCCAGATTTGTTTTGATACTGGAACCCCCTTCCATATGCTAAGCATACCCACGGATTTGCAAAAACCCTGCTCTGAAAACGGGATGTTCATTCAGCAACTAACTTGCATTTGCCTTCGTATAGACTCTGTTCCCAGCACAATCAGCAGCAAAGTAGCAACATGATTAGGCTGATACTGCCTTTTGCTGAAAATAGTTGGCATTTTAGAAGTAAAATAGTGGTGGAGGAGAGCATTAAACACTGGAAAAACAAGACTAATAACTTAAATACAAATACCCCACAGGCACAGCCAATCAGCACCTCTCTGTTGCTCCTCTTAAGGTAGAGGAAGTCAGGATCAGATCCCAAAGCATTGTTTTCATTTGTTTGAGGTGAGAAGGACTGAGCCATGAGATTCACTCCTGGGTCAGCCCCACAGCTGCAAACCCCAGCTCCAGGAGTCTGGAGGAGCTTCTACCACCTCCTCAACTCTATCATGCTGGTGAGTGCAATAGTGAGAATGTTATTTTCCTGCCTTTTAGCAGTAACAAGTTTTTTTTAGATAAAAAGCATCAAATTCCCATGTATTTAACACTGGAAGTGCTGATCCTAAGGATGTAAATGGCTCTGAATCTAACAGGGCCTTGCAAATTTCCATGGTACCACCTTTTACTAGCAACAATTGGACCAGTTGACCACAGCACCTTCGTCATCAAGAAATTTTTAATTTTTTTTTTCTAACTGAATGAAGGGGTACTAAAGACAACAACTTGCTGTGAAATGACCAAAATTCCTATGCAAACAACTCATTAGAGGTGTTCAAATGCAATTTAAATTACTAGTTGTTAAAGTGCTCCTCAATTTCATGGTAAGTTTCCAAGCAAAATTACATGCTATGTACTATTTAATTGATTGTTTTCTACTTCTTAACATCCATTTATTCCCTCCTCCTGTCCTTTTCTTAATTTCAAGGGATGATAATGACTTTTCAGGGAAGAAAGGGGAACAGTAAATGGAGTTGAAGAGAGATTTACCTGAAGAACAAGGATGTAGGAGGGAAGTGGCTGCCAAAAACAGGCAGCTTCAGCAGAACTTGTCCCTCTGATATTTTTGCAGTAGGGGTGTGAGACAGCACAGCACAAGGATTCTTTTCCTCTTCACCACAGGCAGCTATGCTTCCAAAACCTGGTATTTCTTTAAAACATTGTCCTCCCCCACCAGGACAAGCAGTAAGCGCAGTTAACTATTCGAGGACATCAGTAGAGCAACAGCAGCAACCCATTTCCTCCTTCTGGGCACGTTAGTCCTTGAACCAACGCACTCACTGGAGGCAAACAAGTTGTTCTCACTTGGAGATCTCATCCCAAATGCAAATACCTAACTCACAGGAGCAAAGTCCCTCCCAAAACTGACTGAAGAATTGGGCTGTGAGACCACCTGCTGTGTGACCAGCTGGTACAGGAGAACGTGTATGATAAAGCTAATAACAACAGACATTTGTTAAAAGCCTGCACTCCACTCAGATCCCAGGAAAGAGCAGCCATACAATTAGGTGAGGTGCCATCTGGAAATTTCTAATGTAACAATGCATGTTGAGATCACATCACACACTAGCAACACAGATCAACTTTATGAAACACTCAATAGCTCTTGGTTTACCTTTAAGCAACTGATGCAGAAATATTTTGTGCTCAGAAAAGTATGACTTTATTAGAGGAAGAGAGATGGGTTTTACAGCATCATTCTGCCCGAGGCCGCAAAGTACCCACCTGTCTGCAGGAGCTGAGCACAAACCACCACATGAAACACAGAGATTTGCACTTTTCCCAAATCTGCCACACAGTGCCCTAATTTCTATGCCTGCACATCACAATAACACCACTTTCCTTCAGGCACTATTTAGTACTTAGGGATTCAAAAACTTTGCCTAAAGAAATGGGAAGCATAAGATGTGCAGGGGTTTGTAACCTTCACCCCTCCCATGCCCACATGTGCTGGTCCTGTGCTATCTGGGGCAGCTTCTCTTACCTGCTGTGGGGCACATACACCCAGCCCTTAGTGCACACTGAACTCCCTTAGAGCACTCAAATCACAGTGCTGGTGTAACCCCTTTGCCAACGATGCAGTGCCAGCCCTGGACTGATCAGGGCAACAGCCAGGATGAAGGATGGGCTGTGAACCAAACCTCCCTACAAGGGAGCTAAAGCAAGTCCTTTGTGTTTAACACACCATTCAAAGAGATTGAGAGAAGCTTAAGAAAGGCAGGCATGGAGCTCTCTGAACACTCTTGAGGGCCAGTGCCATGGAAGGCTTCTCAGGCTGGAGTGTTTACTAGGTGCCAGGCTAGAGGAGAAAAAAAATCTTTAGACAGCTGTATTAATTTACAGGTCAGCCCTTAATGGCTCTGTTCCTGGAGCAAGAGAAAATCCTTTGTGGATCCTGGATAGCATCAGCGGTCACTGAATCTGCTCAGGTCCTGGAGAAACACCAGATGGAGAGCCCTGGCAGCCTGCAGTCCCAGACGTGGGCATCACCTTGTCCTCCAGAGGCCCCCCAGCTCTGCCCAGCACCCACCAGGAAAGAGGGGCACAGGCAACACATAGGGAGCTCATCCTTCACAGTCTCTCCAGCTCTCAAGTCAGATCCTCGCAGGGGTGAGATGTTGCACAGAGAAGAATCAGCATGTGAACATTAAGAGTCACAAAGTGCTTTCCCAGGCTTGCCAGACTAGCCCTGCCCAGAGCACTGGCTTACGGCACCCAGGCACTGCTCGTCCTTGTCTTCCAACAAACAGCACGTCCTGGTGAGCAGGAAAAGGAGCAAACTGAGAGGGGAACAGAACATCATCATTTCCAGTCGCACCATGCTGTTCCCAAAACACCAAGCTCAGCCACAGGCGGCTGGTGAAGCCTGGATGTGTCACATCCACGTGCCACCAGAAGCACTGCCATCTCACGGGGCCACGTGTGCACACACAGAGGCCAAGCACAGCACACCAGGAGCAACACAGACCATGGTCCCACTGCCAGAATTCCACAGCTTGGCACCACCATGCATGACAGAGGATGAGTGTCTGCTCGGGGAGTCGTTGGGCTGAGGCTTCAGGTGCTGTGACAGCTCCATACATGTCCCGAGGGCCCTGTATCCTAACCCATCACTTCCCCTGCCCATTCAGGCTGGGCACTCTTTAGTACAGCAGTTCTTTCTTTTGCACCAAGCTCAGCCCAGCCAGGTCCTGACCCCAAAAGCTGCAGTAATCCAATCAGCCTTTTGAAACAACAAAGATTAAAATACAGCTGAACTCTACAAACCCCCAGCATGTCCCAGCTGCAGAAAAGGCTCCAGTAGTCCTTCATCACTTTTCGTAGCCAAGTGTTTTTCACCACATATCCATCCTCATGCAAACTATCTTTCCCTGTTCAGGAAAATCCAGACAGTTCTGTACCTCAAGGACCTGCTGCAAATGCACATCTCTAGAAAAACCAATGAGTATTAAGCCCTATTTAAAAGGGCAAATGAAAATCGACAAAAGGTTTAAGTTTCTAAAAAAGGTCTTAAATTTAAGATAAAGAGTAAGAAGCAACAGGTCTGAAGAAGCATAAAAATACCAGTTAGCTGAGAAGATACAAGGATTACTAACCAGCATTGGGAACTACAGAAGGGTTTTCACCAATGCCCCTTCCAAAGTAAAAGGATGAAGTGCAGTGCTTTCCATTGAGGTGCAGGAATGACTACCCCATGACCCCCAGAGCAGTGTTAAAAGCACTCTGTACATGTTACATGCTCCAAATGACAAGAGGAATGCAGGATGGTGGATCTCTGCTCCAGATTCCCCAGCATGGTTTTAGCTGCCATGAATAAAACAGGAAGCAGAGCATCTTCCAGGTTCCCCCCACCCCCCTGACTGCCTGGATGAACTGCAGCTTCCTTTCAGGAAATAGAAAGGAAAGAGCAGGGTGGGGGGGAGAGAGAGAAAAAAAAAAAAAAAAGCAGACATTAAAAACACTAAGGAAAAATACAGAACAACAGGAAAAAAACAGACACTCTAATTTTATCCAGTTATAGTAGCTAAACTTTAACTAAAACAAGAGTTAAATATTAACATTTGAGAGAAATATACCCACGTGTTATGCAGCTTTTTAACACACACTCTTGCTTAAGAGATAGAAATTATACTTAAGCTGTGCTTTCCTTGCTGACCACATGAATATAGCCTCCTTTACAGTGCTCTGCTGCCTTTCTGCACTAACCAGTGAAACTAAAAGGAAAAGCATGACTGAATGGGAACTGGCTTAAATGATCTTTATACCTACTCCTGAAGAAACATTTTGCTTTTGAGACCAATACACTAAGCCAACTTTCCCTGCTACAGAAGGTTTCATTGGGTCCCTTGCTGTTGATCCACATGCCTGCCTCCACCAGCAATGCACACACTTTGATGCAATCCATCTGACTAAACAAAACAACAAAAAGAAATCCCAAGTTGCTTGCTATAACAGCAATGATGCACTTACCAGCATTCAGACAAGCTCCTTTGCTAACATGCCTTCCTCTCGAGCACATCAAATTTGGAACAAGGTCCAGGAGCAAGAGAGAACTGAAAACTGACCACAACAAGGTTCCAAAACAAGAAAGGGGGGGGGCGTTAAAAAAAAAACCTTACTACAGGAATTCAAATCCTGCTTCCACCAGACCCTGAGTCACCTCCCCTCCCTTGCAATAGATCAGAGCAATGGGTAAACATTTCCAAATATGGAGATCAAAACTCCAAAGGATGTTAAAAAAAAAAATCACCCTTCTCTCCCTGGCTTTGGCACAGGGATGACTTGCCCCTCTAAAGCATGAGCTGAGCACATTGCCTTTGCTGACCTACACAGCCTAGACATAGGGCCACACAATCTCCTTCAACTGTGCTTTGGAGGCTTCTGGCATGATGGGTGACACTGCATCTCTGTCCCCTACTAGGGATGCACAGGAAGATTCAATGGGAGCAACTCCAGGAGCTGTTGCTGCTCAACCCCTGCAACAAACCTCTCTCATCCCTCAACTCACCATCAGAAAACCTCCTAGAACTATTTTTTGGAGTGTTCTCTGAAAGCAAATAGGCAGATTCAGGCTGTGGTTATAGCAACAGCAGTTTGGCCCAGAAAAGGCAGGCTCAACCATCAGTCACACCACATCCCACACTGGCTGTTCACCTGGCACAGGGAATCACCCCTGACCTGGCTCATCAAGCTAGTGCTCTATAAAGAGCATGCATTTGGATCTGCGTTATGGAAAAAAATAAAAAAAAACCACCAAAACCAAAAACAGCTCTACAGAAAGGCACAAACTTTCACAAACAAAAGGACATGATAAGAGATCCCTGTAGGTACAAGGAGAGCCAGGGTAGTAGCACCCATCAATCCCTGCTGGGACACACAGCACTTTATCCCATGTCAGGTGGGAATTGGGGAGCACCCAGCCTTCCTACCCCTGGAAAATGGACTTGAGTATCAATGCTCGAACCCACAAACCAAGTTTAAGACGCAGTTTTCTTAGAGGGCATGACCACCCCTGCAGAGCCTGCATTCACACCAGAGCAACATCCCCATGCCAGCATTGCCACAAGCATCAGTCCTCAGCAGCAAAGGCTGACCTGCAGGCAGCAGGAGCCGACTCTGCCTGCCAGCATGGGACAGGAACCTCCTGGTAGCTGCAGCCATCTCTCCAGGGGCAGGCAGCCTCTCAGGAATGTGCACAGCAGGACATTTTCAAGGCAAACAGGCTGCCGAGGCAGGGCAATCCAACCAGACCAGAGTGATTCCCCAGCACCACCCACAAGATGCTATTGAATTTATAGGGAAGGAATTCCAGAGCTGACTCTGCCCATGTATGGCCAAAACAAACTGTAAAAAAGCGACATTACAGCACATCTGGCTCTCACTGGTACTGAAGCACAGGCTTCAGGAGGAGCTGAAATCCTGCGGTGACAGAGGCTCTGCAATTACCTCCAGGAACTGAACAGTGGTCAGGGCCTGTGGCAGCAAGAGTTTAGCACCCAGGGTGACAGAAAACATTTAAAACATTGCTTTAAAAGGCATCAAAGTTCTCTGCCTTTTAGAATACACCCACACTTAACTTTGTGATCTATAGCTACCACTGCAAAAAAATCAACCTTGCCAGGCAGCACTAGCACACGTTCATTACACTGGTGGTCACAAAGGGCAGCTTTAAAGAGCCAACAGTCCAAGTGGCACTAAGTGGTACACCAGGACAACCTCAATGCATTGCAGGCTGGGACTAACTCTCCATGGGTAGCTGATTAATTATTTTTCCAAAAGCTCACTAAAAACTCTCACAGGAGCTGTGTGCCCCAGCCAGTAGCAGGGTCACCCAGAGATTTCTCCACAGTCAGAAACAGGAGATACTCTCAAAACCAATGTAAAGTGTCAGGTCTTTGCAGAAAACAATTCCCAAGGTATTACTTTTTGGAAGGACAAACAGTGGAATGAAGTAGAGAATTGTCTAAGTTCAGTAAAGGAACAAAAGCATGGGAGGGGAACACCTGGAAGAGCAAAAACCCCATCACAGGCATACACCAGCCCTTACAGCTCTGGTGTCCCACCAGAGATGAACAGATCAGAGTTCTCCCTAGGAGTTAAATGCCATCACCTTGCCTGCCCTGGCAGCAGAGAAATAGTAGCTGTGTCAGCACGAGAGGCAGAGGGCTTACGGAATGGGAGAGGAATGCAGGCTGCAGTGGCACACATGGTGGGGACAGGGACACGAAACCCAGGGGAGTGAGGGTTGATCACACTGCCTTTGCCTTTGAACAGGGGTCAGGCAGGGTACGTTTTATGGCTCTTGGGGTTGAAACCTGGGACTAACGCTTTTGTGACCTTAGAGGGACTCCCATTTCGGCAGCTAAGAGAGCTGTTAAGGAGGGCTGGGAGCGCAGGGGCCTCAGCAGATGAGGACAAGCCATTTCCCAGCTCCTGGCAGGCAGCCCAGCACTGCTTTCCAGCGTGTGCAAGTTATACCCATAGAACCAGGAATGAGCACTTGTCTCTTCTGGGCTGCACTTGCTGATGGGAGAACCACAATACGGCTACTCCCCCAGCCTGACTTCCCCCAGGATAGCACTAGGATCTCCCCTCTTTTTCCCAGCTGAAGTGGCTTTATACCCTCTCCCTTGCTACTGTGTTCACTTTAAACACAGGCACCTAAGCACCTTTGTCCAGCAACTCTGCTTTAGAACACCTTCCACCCCAAACAACACAGAGGAGAGAAACCAGAGAGATGGACACATCCACGTCCAACCATAGCCTAACCAGGAGCTCCCTGCTCCCTGAAGGAGCACAAACACAAATCCTCCTCCTTGCCACAGTACTAAGCTTGGGAAGTGAAACCTTGAGGGCCTGGGAATAAAATCCAACTCAAGCCTCCTGCACAGCAGTACGGATCGTTATAAAGCAGCCACTGGGTCAGGGGCGGCTAATTTAAATGAAAAATTACAAATTACATAAACAGGATGACTGAGAATATTTGACTCATAAAAACATCTTGAAGGGGCAGAGAATAGAGGGACTGCTGCAGAATGACAGGGACACAGGCTACGTAATGCAGACAGCAAGGACCAGGGATGCTCAGACACACACGTGCACAACCATGCACACAAACGCCTGCTCCCCCACCATGCACAAAGGCAGATTTAGGACTTGCAAGCTGAAGTCCTGTGCAGTCAAAAGCCAGCACAAATGTTTGTGACAGTTCCACCGGCAAAGGCAAAAAAAAAAAAAAAAACGGGTGCGGAGGAATAAATATAGAAAGAAGTCAGGCAAGCAAAGCAGGTGCTGGCTTGTAAAACCTTGGCCAGAAAGGCTCCCCAGGAGGTTGAATCTGGTAGTTTTGCAACAGCTCCACAGAAAGACAGAAGAGACAGAAAGAAAAAAAGAGAACATGAATGCATATGCATTCTTTAATCGCCATATATAGTATATACAGACATTTGGTATATACACCCCCGAGCTCTCATATGCCACTGTATAGTATATACTATATATGCATTGCCATCTTTGTTTCCATGTGCCTCCACTTGTACAGCCTGTGTCTGTGTATGCATTTCTGGTGTGTGCACTTGTCATTTCCCCCACGTCGTCTCTCCGTGCGTGCTATGACACCACGCATTGCTCCACAGAGCGTGTCTAAAGCCTCAGCACCGAAGCCTGGGATGACTTCTGGACACTCACAGCCTCTCACTGCTGAGCCCTTCCCCACCACAGCCTCTGGGTGTAACCACCAGCAGGGAATCAGTTTGTCTTGTATTTTCCAGTGATCCCACTCTCCCTCCAAACTTCAAGAGCCATGAACAAGGTGGAGTGTCAGAAAAGCCTGACATCCTTCTTGTCCCTTGTGCCTGTGAATTGTGTTTACATACCAGTTCTCACGCTGCACAGCCTTACTGGTGGGATGAACTCAGAGCAGGGCGTTTGGAAACACGCAGGGCTCCACCAGACTCACGACTTCGGGTTTCTTTCCCAGCCCTGAAAAGAGAGAGACTTGAGTGATGCACACTGGATGGGCTTCCCAATGGCTTGTCTCCAAAGCCAGCAGCTTAACCCACACAATTTCTGGGAAATGCAGCATTTTCCTCCCCAGCTTTCTTAAGCAGAAGTGTCCATACTCCTGGACCTTTCAGCACTTCCAAAAGCAAGACCCATCATCCTGAACTGGGCCAGTGACCAGCAATGACCAGAAATGTCAGCTGCCAGAGTCTGGCCAATAACCCACACCTCCTCAAGTCACCGCTCCTTTGCTGCTCTTTATGCCACTGAGAAGGGAGAGGGATAAGGATATGCCAAATGAGGCATAAAGTAAGAGAACAAGGTGAACCATCACTCATCTATGGCCTTGGGCACTGTGAGGGAGCTAGAAGGTGCCATTTAAGGCATTTAGAAGCTCATGGGGTTACCATTACTGTGAGCAGAGCTACACCACCAGCCCTCCCCGTCGGCACAGCCTTTTCTCTCTGGAGCTCTGTACAATTCCCAGTGGGGACTATCTCACCCTTTCCTGAAGCTGAGAAGCAGACACCACCTTTTCTTGATGTGACCTCTCAATGTTGTGTTTTCCCCTTCTGCAGATGATGAAGTCAGAGCACAAGGGACAAGCAGACCACTTGGCCAACATTTTGCATGTGGCCTGGGACATGCCAGGACACATGTCAGAGTTCATCCTATGGAGACCAGCAGCATCTGAAGCGCACACTCCTTCCTGTCCCCATCAGCCCCTGGCCAGCATCCCGTCCCAGCCACATCTTGGTCACTGTAAAGCCCTATCTCTGCCCATGACAAGCACAGGCTGTGTCATCACAGCTCAGCAGAGAAAGTTTCTGCTATTTGCTGCTGTCACTATGGAAGAGCTCAGTTCAGACTTGTTTGTTGTACCTGTGCTGTTCATGACGGTGCATGTGAGCCCACAAATCTACAACAAACAAGGAGCAAAATGTGTTGGTGGTCCAAGCCCCTCTTCCGTGTGACACAGTGAGATGGCTTCCTGCCCTTCCAACAGCCCTTGTCCCCCATGCAATGTCTGAGGCTACGACAGCCAGGAGAGCAACAGGGCTTTTGCCTCTCCCAAGCAGTGGCACATCTCCATTGTGCCAACACCACAAGAGCACATTGAGCTTCTTTCTGACCCAGCTCAGTCCCATGGTCCCTGTGCTGGCACCCAACCCTGATTCCCTGCAGGGATAGGCAGCTCTAAGTCCCCAGGACCATCAGAGCTCCCCTCAGCTGTTATAAGGGCAAAACCAACTGGAAATTGCAACGGCCTCTCCCACTCACTGCAGGGATGAAGATGAGTAACAGCAGAGGTTTATTACTGATGAACTCAGCCAAAGAGCAATTTCTCTCCATCCATCAACGAGGAGACATGTACAAGCAAATATTATGGTTCTGTATGTTTACTTTTCATTTTAAAATGATGTAGAGTTACATACAATTTAGGTCCTTCCCACAGGCTCCTGGCAAAATGCCCTTCAGTCTTATCTGCAAAGGCAGAAAACAACACTCCCCTCTGATTCCAACACTATTTCAGTTCAACTCACAACAGCACCTCCAGGAGCTCCAGGTAAGACAATACTTCTTGGGATCCAACCTGTGTTTAAAAAATCTTGGCTCAGGATTGTCTCTCACCAGGTTTAACTCACAACATGTTTACAAGATCAGTGATAGGATTTGGCCAGTTGAACCGCATCTTCCCAGCTTTGCTTCTCACATCAGCTGTCCCTGTCACCTGTGACTGGGGTTCCTGCAGCAAGGTGAGCACGATATCATATCCCCTCCTTGAGGCATCCAGCTGAAAACTTGCTGTGACACCACCCTCTCAGCAGCAAGTGAGGCCCAGCTCCCCAGTGATGCCCAGGCAGGCACTCCAGGCACTTCCTCCTGGCAGCACATCCACAGGTGAGCAGGACAGGGACAGCCTGAACTGGTCACAGCAATATCCACCAGAGCCAGTCTATCAAACTACTCCACTAAAGACAAAATGATCAGAAGCAGTTCATTCACTCACTGGCTGACAATATTGATGCTGTATTACTGACAGTAACAATTAATGTTTCTCAAGAAAAAAATAAATATGAATTTAACACACAAGTACAGAAAGCAACTTTTTCTGTTTGCAGATTTAGATCCAAAATCAGTAGTTTACAATGCCTGAATTTAAGCATCAGTCTTGTGTTATGGCTTGAGTTTTCTTAGACTGTTCAAATTTTTCAGGAATGGATAGTGGAAAAACCACTGTGAGAATTCCAAGTTTCAAAGAGCAGCAGTCAGCACTTTCAGACAAACAGGCATCTCTAACATAACTCCACAGTGGCCACGTAGAAATGGAAGTAACCAGGCACCACAGTTCCATTTTTAAATAAAAAATCTTACCTGTGAAAATGACTTCAGCTAATTATACTTCTCCCAGAACAGCCTGGTTTGAACAGCATCTGTTTTTCTAACTACTCAAAAGCTACATTCACTTTTAATCTCCTTTACACTTGAAAGTGTTACCAATATTTAGAGTCTATTTATTACTATTATTATTTTTTAAATCAGCATAGCTGTACTTGTTGAAGCCCAAGTGCAAACACCAGTTGAAGTGGGATAAAGCGGCCTCGTGCTGGGATCCTTTGTTCCATTCCTTCATGAAGCAGATGGCTCAACCTGACAGCCACAAGGAAAATTGTCATTTTAACTGTTCCAGTCACCAAGTTTTAAACACAGACAAGCTCTCAGCCAGTCACCCATCAGCACGAACTGACATGGGTCCCCCCCCTTTGATTGGCAGGTGCATGAACAGTTCCCCAGATGCCAACCTCATTCAATCTGACCTTTTCATTTTAAATGAAAACCACTTAAAAGCCTGCCCTGTTCTGACATACGTCTTTTTATGTCTTTCCCACTCTGTGCCAATATATGTGTTATTTCCTGGCCAAAGTTCCCAAACTCAGAAATCTCATGTTATCTCTTCCACTGCCAGAGCCCTGACCCTCAGGCACTCTGGCCACTGCCAGCACTGAGGGAGCTGTCTGAGGTCTCCACATTCTCACACACTGAAAAAATCAGACCCCTTTCACGCAAACCTCAATTTGGAGTCCAATTCTGACTTAAAATTCAGCTTATATGCATTGGTAGCTTTACACCTGAACACAGCCATAGATAGGTACTCATCTTTCTACACTGGGACAGTGACACAAGCAGGATCTGGCCCTAACAGTTTTCTGTGTTCGCATCTGTGCTTCGCAGGTTTCATGGATTAAAATTAAACTGCTCAATTCAACAGTACACTGCTGAAGTTATCTAATAAAAGGATCACACGAGACCACAAAAGCTGGGGACATGTTTCCCTGCTCTGCTGCCAGCACGGCACCTGCTCAGGGAGCCACCAACACAAACAGCCTGGCTGCTGCCTTTTGGGGTATCAGATCCTGTACTGGTGAAAAGCAGTGACTCTGTGAATGGTTTTAGTCCGCAAGGAAGCACACACCCCTCCTGGACAGCACTCGGGACAGAGCTCCTTCCAACCCCACCACAACCCCATGTGCCAAAATTAGCTATAATGGGGCTTATCACTTCCGAGCTCCTGGTCCAGCCCTCGTTCTCGAGGAAAACTGATGCTGACTGCAGCACAGACTGTCAGCTTGGGTGGGGAAAACGAGCTCCCATACTAGAGCAAATTCCCTGGCAGCCCCTACGTGCTACAGGGTGCAGAGCCTGGTGCTAAAAGCATTGCCCCAAGGTCCTCCAGCAGTGCACAGTGGGATTTGGGACCAGCATGCACATTTTTGTCTTTGCTGTCCCACATGATTTTCAGGTTTGTCCTGGTGTTCGTTAAAAGTAACTAAAACAAGAGGAGGGAAAATGAGTTAGGAGAACAGGGGGGAAAAGAGAACACTTCAGCACAGAAGAGACAGGATCCAACTTCCACTGAAGGGATGGCATCCAGCTCCCCCAGAGATTGCTATATTATAGGAAATTAAAAGATCATTTGGAGCAGAACAGATCAGAAGAGCAGCTAAGGAAGCTGTGAGACAGCCCTACCTACAGCATCCCAGCAGCCAGGAGCCACACTGAGCTCGGGCCACTGGGCCACAATGGTCAGGAACCAACCTAAAAGCAGGACCAGCCACGCTGCACTGCTGTTATTTTAAATGCCCAAGGACAGCTAGAAAAAAAGGGTGGCAAAGGAACGAGAGGAATCAGCATGTCTGTGCCAGAAAGCCTGCAGGTCTCACGCTGGAGCAACCTTTCAGCAGCTCCCATCACTGCCAGCAGCACTGCCTGTGATTTACATGTCTCTGACTGACACCAGGATTGGATCCTGTATTTTCAAGCACAGACTACTGACCTCACACTGCTCACACTCCCTCAGTTTACTGGAAGTGGAATATTTTCCAAACAGCCGCAGCGGGTTTTATTTTCATCTTTTCTTTTTCCCTCCCACTGTTTGCTGTCTGCATTTCACTAAACCTGATCAGAGACACCCTGAGCAAGAGGAGGGCACTTCCTCACTTGAATGCATCCCAGCTTCTTCATCAAAGAAGGACAATTGATCATGCAGTATCAGAGTACTACAGTCCTGGGTTTCAAACAATGGATAACGTTTTTCAACCCAAAATATAAAAAATGCCATTCCCTAACTCCCCAAGGCATGGCCATCCTCCCCAGCAGCACCAGCAGAACAGTGCCCTAATACACCTCTTGTGTTGTAAGGTGCTCAGTCAAGAAAAACACACTGGCAGTGCCCAGGAGCACAGGGGAGCAGAGCACTGCTGTGCCCCAAGGCAGGAGCCCAGCCCAGGGACTCCTGCAGCCCACTTTTAACCTGAAATCTCCTAGGGCAGAGGTGGCAAATGTTTGCTGTGCCAAGTCTAAGGGCTTTATTGTAACATTTCATAATAAAGCTTCATGTTCCTTTAACCATTTTGGTTTTAAATGGCCAAATTTTTAAGGCAAAGAACACCTTCTCCCAGGCTTGCTCAGGTGCCACCACAATGAAACCCCTGGCACCAAGGCAGGCCCTCTTATTATGGTCCTTCAAATAATTTTAAAAGAAACTTTTAAAACTTAGAGCCTACATGACCAGACAGTCTTCCTGTTCAAGGCTTACATTTTTGCCCAGATCATTTGAAAATAGCAACAAATAGTTGGCAGGCAACTGGATTCCAGACTCCTGTGCCCACATGGTCCGGCTTGGTATTTTTCAAAATATTATAATCCACGGAGATGTTTAAAAAAGCACAATCAACCAGGACCAGTAAATCTCTCTGGTTTAGAAATGTTTGCCTGTCCAAACATTAACCATCTTCTTTCACCTTTACACCTTAATAGCAAAGGTATTTAAGTCCAGGACTGGCCTGACCCATCTCAGACTTACAATAAATACCTCCAGGTGGGATGAGCATGTATTAAAAAAAACAACAAATAACGAAAACTTTTTCAGTGTTGCTCCTCCCCTTTCCAAACAGCTGCTGGGAGAGGCCAAAGAAGTGTATTCCTTCAAGAAAAAAAGGAAAAAGCTTGGATGGGGCAGAGAGGCCCAGGTAAACGTGGACATGTGGCAAGCACCCAGCAGCATGTGGAGCAGCCTCACCACTGACTGCACCTCATAAAAACACTTCTGTTTTTAACAAATGTTTTTACCGTCACAAATAGAATAATAGGAAAAAACCCAAGTTTTTTTTTTTCCTTACAAGAAATTAGTTGCAAGCTGACATTTCCCTCAGAAAGCTCCATTTTGAGAAAGGACCCATTTATTCCAAATATAGATACAAATTTCTGGAGCAATTCTGACAAGCCCTAATACCTGCTCTTATTACATATGAAAAGTATAAGGGCCAGAGATGCCTGTGTATGCATCTGCCTTCTGAACAGGAGAGTACCATTACTTCCATCATAGATGGGGGCTGAGACATGCAGAAGGTACATTAAAAGGCTGGTTTAATTCCTAAATTACCCTGACTTCAGCTGGAACCCAGACTCCTGACTGAATTTGGCCCTTATGCCAAAGGAATAAAAAAAGAAACAAATAGTAGGGGCAGCACTTGAAGCTCTGCTTTAAGCTTTTCCTCCATGTGATGGAGAAACTGGGCTGCTCCCACAGAGTCCCCTCTCCAGGGTAGGGAATGGTCAAGGTGCTGCCCTTTACTTTGCTGTTGGTGACAACCTGCTGTGACCACCACACAGACCCCCAGACCCTCACTGCAGAAAAAGCTGCTGCCCCTCTCCTTCCCCAAAGGACACCTGAACATCACCACCACCAGCCCTGGGGTGTGCAAACCCCAGCCTGACACTAATAACTAGGAGAAAAGGAGAATGAGAGGGTCTCCTGCACTCACAGTAACACAACAATGGGAAGGAAGGGCAAACCCAATGCCCCAGCTCAGCAGGACCATGCACGTGCTATCCCACAGCACAGCTGCCAAACTCCCATCCATCCAGCACAGCGACCTGCTCTGCCTGCAGGATGACATGCAGCTCCACACACTTCCCCTGCATGTCAGGCAAGGACTTGCTCTCCCCCAAAAGGTGACAGAGGTGGGGACAGCACATGGTTGCCTGGCACCCAGCCCTATACATGCTCCCATGCTGCCAGCTTGGGCACAAGCAAAGGAAAGGTGGCAGAGCCTGGATATCCCTTCACCACTTTGTGAAAGAGAAGCAGCACATACAGACTTCCATGAGAATTCTGTGGAACATTCTCCCACCAAAGCGGCTTAATTAATTGTCTGTAAAAGGAGACTGATTTATCACTTAACTTCTCAGCACAGTACGGGCAACTATTGTCACATCTTTCCTTAAAAATAGACATTAAAAAGGGATTTAGACCTTCCATATCATTTTACCTTGACCTGGAGAAGTAAATACACTGGACTTTCACTGCATTTTCTTTATTATTTGCCTAGAGCACAAACAATGACTATAAAATTGCACCCCTGAACCTCTACGATTTGGTTCACTTTGTCTGCATTCCTGTTTCTCAATGAAAAGAAAGTGGCTCATGGTCTGCAAAGTGGCAAAGTTAGCAATTACACATTTCTCAGCACCCTTACTAGATCTCACCGGTGCTCGCAGGAAGAGATCACGCTTCTTCCCATGTACCTGATGGTTTCTCAGCACAAAGTTTTCTTGGCTACTGATTTTCTGTGCTCTTCCAAGAGTTTTCCACGTGATATCCTCCAACCTGCTACACCTGACTGCTGCATTCTGGCAGAGTACAGCTCTACTCATTTCAAACATTCTCTACAGCGTGTGATCACAACATCACACCAAAGGTACAAACCACTCGAGGCCAGGAAAGGTCTCTTCAGCCTTCTTCTGTCTCGCTGTGTGACACAGGAGCACCTAACAGCATAACACCACCATCACACCTGTCCTCACCTACTCCTACCCCACCATACTAAGCTTGTCAGCAGGCATTTTGTCGCCAGCATTTGAAGCCAGCATTTGTTACCGAGCCAAGTGTTTTTATTTTTTACTTGGTGATGGGGAAAAAACAGAAAGGAACCATGGAAGCTTTTGGAGGCAGAGATCTCACCAGGACTTGCCAGACAGTATTTTCAAAGACTGAATTGGCACAGCACCAAGGAAGTCAGCAACCAATTTGCAAGAAACACCATCTCCATGACGGCGATCAGGCAGGCTCAAGGAGCATTAGTGACTGCAGTCAGGACAACAGAAGGCAGAGGAAACAGAAAGACAGACTAATACTGCTCCTCTCACAGGAGGTACAGACATATGCCTGGTTACCACACAAGAAGGAAACACAGAATAAAACAAGGGGGGACCTTTGTGAGCAACTGCAACATCTTTGGCATCAGTGGCCAAGCACAAGTCAGCACATGTAAAGACTGGCCACACACCAGCCTGTGAGATAGCACACTTGGCCTTCAGCCTAGAAACAGGAGACACACGTGGGAGCAGTGTGGGAAGAGCTGGCAAGCGAAGGCTATGTCCTACCAGGGCTGTGAATCTGCATGTTGCACACAAGGGCTCACGGCAGCCTGGCAAAAGCCATTTGCCCATAGCCACCACGTACACAGTTACAACCCCCAGAAACACTGCTGACCTGACCACCAGGACTTTATCAGAATTCACAGAGACCACAGAAGGTCAAGAGAGCCATCACCCAGGAACAGAGGACAAGCACAGCAAGCTCAAAGGCAACTTGACAGGCCCAAAATGACTGCAGTCACGGAGGACCAGGGAGAACTCGCTCATGTCACCCTCTTTTTCTGAGGTGCTCAGAGGCAACAAAGCCTCTGACCTTTGATTAAACCATGCTACTCTCACAAGAGGGGGCGGCTTAGGGGCTCTGCAATTCAATAAAAAGCTATTTATCTCAAGGTCATGAGTTCACACCCTCTTCAAGTTCTTTTTTCTTAGTCAATTAAAACAGGAGACTGGATCTGCATTAAAAAACCCGTTGCTACGGGCACAGCCAGATACTGCCTCATCAAACAGGCAGATTAAGAAAACATAGCCCCTTTGCTGCTCCCTGCACATGCCACAGCAGAGCACAGCAATTTTGGGAATGCTCCCTGTGCAAAGTGAACACAAGTCACTTTTGTACCCAGGGTGGGAAAGGAAAAGGGGACATTGCAGATGAGCGGGCACAGCTGCCATCACCAGCCTCTACAGCAGGTCAAACACATCCATTTCCAGAGCATTATGAATGGAGCTGATCCTGCCCCAGCCTCTGAACCTAGTCCTGAGAGATTCGTACCCATCCCTGTACCATTCCTTTGAGAGGATGGCTGTTCAGCCAGTGACTGCTGCCCAGACAGCCAGTCCTCCTACCCCAGCTGGTGCTCAGAGGCCCAAACTCCACCATTGAGGTAATGGTGAGGATAAATAGAAGGCTGGAGAGGTGCTTCTGCTTTTCAGACACAGAGCAAACAGCAGTTGCAGAGCTTCAGGCCCTGCTTCCAGGGAGCCCAACCACTTTGGACTGGACATCTTTCAGTCCTCAACCCAGCAGTGCCATCAGTCAACCCTTCCAATTTGCACTGAAGGAGCACAAACACTTGCACAGACACTCAGAACCAGCCGAAAGTGGAGAAGACCCTCCTGCTGCAGGTACAGTCCTGTCGAGGCAAAAACTTGACAGAAGCACAGACTGCACAAACAGAAAGGAAAGGGGGCATCTTCCACTGTAATAGCAGGCCCAACTCAACACGTGAAATGAAGTTAATGTACATCTGAAACCAATTACTGATAGAAACTAAACTATCTAGGAACTGGGGTTCCTGGCAGTGAGCATACACACACACACTCAAAACCTTTTTCTTCTTCTTGCTGGTTTTTAGCCCATAAAAAGCCAAGATAAAACATGCTCTGGCACTCAGGGTACACACATTCCCTTCTATCACTTTTAATGGCTTCCCACCAAGAAAACACATCCTCGATCCCAAATGTAATTATTAGCTTCATAACATTTTTAACAATCCTGTGCTTCTCCTGTATTTACCCTTTGGTCCAACAGCAGACAAAGGATTCAAGCACAAATTCCCTGTGCACCAGGAGCTGCTGGCCCTGATGGGGCCCTCCCATGCATCAGGACCAGTGCAAAGTAACACAGCAGAGGCAAGGGGTTTGGAAACAAATAGGAAGTCAGCATAGTTTTGTTCTGTTCACCAAAGATGGTAATTATTTTGGAAAAGACTACATACCCTTTCGGCTTTTAATTAGCAGCAAACCAAGTCCACTCGGTTCCTATGAGCGAGAAACTATTAGGGGTTATGGATCCCCAACCAAGGAAAACAAATCTGTACCAGTCCTTCACCCCCCAGAATAACTTCTGGTTGTCAAGCACAGTTACCAGGGGAATGAATAGCTTCTCCTGCAAGCTCCTCACTCAATTAAACTAATGCAGACAAAAAGGCTGGGCAGCAGCCACTAGAGTCAGATGCACACACTTGGTGTAGTGAAGCGACTGCAGCAGGTTCAGAGCAATGAGGGACAGCCCACAGCCCCCATCACTGCAGAAGATACCCAAGACTTGTCCTTGAGGTCCTGAATGGCAAAAACTGGTGGGGTCTGTGCTCTGTGGAGACTCCAAGAAATTTTAACCACATGCAAGTATTCAGAGCCATCATTCATATTTCATGGAGACTGATGAAGAACTGAGTGGGGATACACCCGAGGAAAGTTCTTGATTTATTAGTAATCCAGAACTATCCTACTGCTGCCCCAAGCACTTCACTTAGCAGCCTTATAATTACAACTCTGCCTGAAAAATCAGGACAGCCACCCAGCCAGAGCACGAAATAGAGACCAGGAGAAATTAATATGATCCTCAGTCCTTCTTGAATCACAAACTGCAGAGTCCAGAGACAACTCCAGAACAAATCATCACTTTCTTGTCCTCAGAGGTGTTAAAGCTTGCAACTAAATGTTGACATTTGGGGAAAGAGAGGGAGGCAAGTAAAGGATACAGGCCAACCAGGAGCATCATGACTTCACACATGACCCCCACAGAGGTGGGCACATCAGCACATGGACAAAGGCAGGCAGCAAACAAAACCCACAGCTCCCTCCTTTCAACTAGGCTTTAATAAAGTGGGAGTGTATAAACATACTGTTAAATCCCATTCTCCCTCACAAACTAAAGGAAGTTGTGTCTTTGATGTCAATGGAAGTCCAGCCCAGCCCTCACACACTGTGGCAGAGCAGCCTGAGGCAATGGCAGCAGGTGCCCTGCTGAGCTGAGCCCACACAGCCACCAACATACACAGCTCCAATAGGATCTTCTAGCAGGTGTTACTGGAATCCTGGGCATCTCTCTAGCAAAGTGCAATGATATTTAACTTCCTTATGGGCTCTGGAGGCTGCCAAACATCTGTTGGGATTAGCTGGTTCATGTTTGAAAAGTGCACACAAACGCCAGCATAAGGAAGGGGCTGGCCTATTTATGGATGTGAATGCTGGACCAAAACCCAAACCCACACGCCGTATTTGCACATATGGCTGTATCTCCCCGACACATTTCACAGTTTGGGATGGAAGCATGAGGTGTCCCCTGTAGCTTACAGCCTACTTCTGGTCGCTGATAACTTCAGTGAGTCATACTGCTCCCCTCCTCCACTTTACCCCATCCAAATGCACAACTGACTTTTGCTAACAGGCTGGGCCAGCGCAGCTCTACCAGGAGCCCCTAGATGGGGGTTGCCCTTTGCAGGGGAACAACCACCTTCCCCCAAGCTCCATCCCACGCTCTGGAGTGCTGCACATCATACTCACAGCCCACAGACCTCCAGCAGGCTCCCCAACACCCAGCTGCAGCTGATCAGCCACCCAAATTCCTTGTGGCAAGGGACTTCACAAGTTTCATGTTTCTCTTGGGTGTCCCTCCCTCACACAAAGGCCTCCTGTGAGTAAGGGCTGAGGAATGAGACGGCGAGTACGCACAGCTCAGAAACTGCAGCAATAAACAGCTGTGAGGGAGATAAACTCCCCAGGAAGGACGGAGAGGTCCCAAGTAGGTTCCAGATTGAACCGTGCACATTTGTTAAAGGGACATAAGTGGCAAAGGCTTGCAGTGGCAGAGCCACAGAAGCTGCATGTTCCCATGACCCAGAATTGCTTTGCACCAAGTTGCAAGTCCTACATGTACAGCTTTGCTCTGTCAGAAGCTACTGCTTCCCTTTCCTCCACACATTTCAATGCTTATCAGGTCTTTATCTAAGTCACATTCTGCTAACAAACACTTTTTACATCCTTTTGATCTTTGCTCATAATCAGTCGCTATGTTCACAAGTCAATCATTTAGCTCTTCTCTCACCATTCTTTATTTTCATCTCCCAGGGCAGGACCTCCTCAGACCCAGACATCACTTCATGGGTGCAGCCTGTGCTCTGTGCTTGGGTTCACAGGAATTTGATGCACACTGTTTGCCAGACTCACAACTCTCCTTCAGGCAGCAAAACAAGCACCAGGCACAGCCCAAGATGCTACTGGTCAAATTTAGATATGGACAACACAAGAAAATGTTGGCTATGGGATACGGAAGCAAAAACAAAGGACGAAAGGAATCCAGGAGTATAACAATACTATACCCAGAATTACTCATGTCTTTTGTTAGATGGATAGCTCTTGTCTTTCTGGAGATCAAAAGCATCTAGAATCACTTTCATTCTAAATCAGGTAGAATTCACACAACTAAAACACACAAAATATATTCCAATTCTAGCAGGTGCCTCTACCAAGGGAGCTGAAACTAAATGAGATGAGCCAGTGACCTTCTGATAACACAGCGACCTTTGCATATCCAGCTCCACCCATGAAAGTGGACACACCCTTAATCAGGTATGAATCAAATCACCTGAGACACACGAAATTTATCAAGAGTTGTTGCAAAAACCCATCAGGTTGCTCATGCCTCAGTGCACTTGAAGGGATGGGGAACAGCCAACACAGCTGCCCTGAAGCCAACAAAGCTGGAGCAGATCACTTTCACTCGGACTTCTGGCACTTGACAGCATAACCCAAGACCTAACACACCACCTCAGGTGTGCAAATGAATACAGATTGGAGGCTTGAGCCATGGCATCCAGGGAAGTACGGTGATGTGGATGAGAGCAGGAGAGCCCAGGGAGTGGCCTGACCCCAGACAGGGTGGGGACAAGCAGCACAGATGATCATTGTAACACACTGAAGAAACCCTCTCTATCCTATCAGGGCAGAGCACAGAAAAGCAATACACTCAGCTGTGCAAAGGTGAGGTGACATCAAGCCACCTGCCCTGCATCCTCAGAGACATTCGATACCCAGCTGTAGAAACACACTGCCTGTAGGCTGTGTGTGCAATGAGGGCATGGAGTAACTAACTTCATCCAGAATGACTTATAAATGAACACACCCTGCAGGGATCCTTGTGTGTAGTAAGGCAACGAGCTTTGCTCTTGCAGCTCCTTCTCCCAGGCTACGACATAGTCTTTAAAAATTTCTCAACAAACTTCCCCAGCCTCCACACACCCCAAGTTCACAGTTCTCCCACGCAACAGAGCAAAACACACCGTGCCAAGCCATGGAAGGAGGCATACAGGCACTCTGTGAGCTGCCATCGTTTCACCCAGACACTTCGAGGACCCGGGTGGGTGGAGTGCCTTGGAAAGACATGCTCATTTATATTGTTTTAAGTTCACCTGCTGCTCTGGCCACATTCCCAAACTTCAGATGCAGAAGGAGACACTCAAAGAGGCACTACATGCCAAGAACCCTGCACTAATTCCTGCAGCAATGCAGTGGTCCAAGGCATCATTCCTAACCTCCAAAATATGCTTCTGCCCCACAGTCCTTTATTTAATGCCACTGTTAAGAGTCTGCAAATGTCTGCACCACTCACAATAGGATCTCCTGCCCTGTATAAGGCTGACTTTTCACTGCAGTGAGGCTCTGGTCACTCTGCATGCTACAGTAGGAAAGAAGCCCGACATCTCCCCAACAACTTCTGCACTTCATTTGTTCCCCATCCATCTCCCTTGGGAACAGGTTAAGATTTGGGTACAGGACAGCGCTAAAACATTCACTTATCTTCAGACACACAAATAACTGCAGAGTTCAGCTGGATTACTCATACACTTGAATTTCAAACTTACTATGCAGAAGGTTCACCAAGACCTCCTTAAATGGCAAAGATGCAATGCCGTGTTTTCCAAGCTCGGCTCTGCATCCCAAAGAACTCAAAAAAGAAATGGATTCTCTGAAAAAGCACCAAAGTGAAACTGTGTTAAGGAAGGCATAATTCTCATCCTCCAAAAAAATAGCCTGCAGAATCAGAAGTGATGAATAAGCTTTAAAAGTAGCTTCAACTACCCTGAAAAATGTCAGTCATACTGTACCTGGGAAAAAAAAGTCACTGAGGAAACGTCGAGCAGATGACGTGAAGTCCTCGTTACTTCTACTCCTTGAAATATGTTTTTATACATAAATACCACCTGGACCTTAACCATCTTTGTGGCTCATTTTGGGACCTCTTCACCACCACATTTCAGTTCCAATAGCATTAATCTGCTCTAGCCTCCAAATGCCAGAGGCAAAGACCAGCTTCCACACTAAGCTAGGCATTTTAATACTCATGCAAGGTAAGTATAGGCTTTGCCCCCCACTCAAGGATAATGATGATAATGCATAAGAGGCAGATACAGCAGAAAATACGGGAGAAGATAAGCATTAGTGCAAGGAACAGTTCAGAGCAATCTCCAGAGTTAAAGAGAAAGGATGTTAACTTCAGCCTGTAATTACAAACAATTCTTTCCAACATCTCTTTGCTTTATTATCAGTTATGACTGCACACTTAAGAGAACAACCCTGGTCTAACTCCTTTTTACTCCACGATTTCAGTGTCAAGGGTGATGTGAGACAGCTAGTTTCATTCCTCTCCAAGCCTCAGTGTCCAATCAGTAAAGTGGCAAGAATAATTCTCCTTCACATTGGGAAGGCACTACAAAAATAGTTCCTCCAACTTTCAAAGTGCTCCAATGAAAGAGCAAAGAGCACTCCAGAGAAGCACAAAAGAAAATTAGTAACTATTCTGTCTCGAGTTTGAACAGTACATGGTAAATAAGGCTTGGGGCCACACACTGCACAAAGAGAAAAGCAACTGAATAGATGCTCATTAAGTATCACCTTCCACTCTGGACACAAAAAGTACATGCTCTGGCAATTAAGTGGCTATATCATAATACCTGCTTTCAGGGGAGGCTGAAATTAAGGTTTCAACGACCTTCATTCTGGCATTTCGGAGCTTTGGAGCGCTTGGACTTTGCAACTTTAACACCATTCTTTTAACAAAATTCACATGACGCAATTAACTACAGGTTTGCCATGTGGCTGCCACAATCGCTATCCATTTTTTCTGGGGATATCCAGATTACAGGCTTGTCTTGGCCACACTAATACCTTGAGGTAACTCTCAAGATTTGCCCAAACCCATGATAAGCAAATCAAGTCTCCATCTCAAAAAACGTGTGTTAAATACAAGCCAGGTGATGTCCTTCAGCAAAGAGCTTGAACAGGAACTTCACTGACACGCAGGCTAGTGAGGCAGCGATGATGCAGCAGCTGGAGCTACAACCACTTATCACCTGCTAATTCAATCACTCTCCCAAACCAGCCCTGCTGCCTGCACTGTCTGGGAGACTCCTTGCTTTCATTCATGCCTCACTAAGTGGAGTAATTCAAATCTGTTAAGGAGAGGTAATAAACTGCTGAAACAGAGAGCTCCTTAGGGTACGTGCACACAGCACGTTGAAAACGCACATTACTGACACAGAAAACAGCCCGGCTGGGGTACAACCACCACAGCCACTGCAGCAGGACCACCCACAAGTCACCTGTAACAACGTCCCAACATTTTCCACCCAAAAAGCAGACCTCACCAACCTGGATTCCATGCAGCAGCCACACTGCTGAAAAAGCCCTACAGGAGATACCTAAACGTAACAGAGCCAAATTTCAGGTAAGGTTGAAGCCGGACCATTTCTACCCCACCACACAGTGCAACCCTATCCACCCCATGGGGCTCCACAGATCCCTTTTCAAGGCCTGTGGGACAGCCTGTCAGTTCGGCCTCCTCTATCCCACCTGCCTTTGCCCAGCTGTCTGGGCTGGTCCTGCAATTGAGCAGCTGGGTCCTGGTTCCTCAGCAGTATTCCAGCCCTCTGCCCCACAGCCCTGATGCAGGCTCTCCACATGAGAAGAGATCAGGAGCAGAGCAAGAACAGAAGACGACTGCAGCTCCCCACAATGAGACCAACTGACCAAAACTGATAAAAAAATAAAAAAGGGAGAGGGTAGTTACAAATTGATGCATAAACAAGACCTGACTGCAATTCAGAGCTAACAGGGCAGTTTGCTAAATGCTAATTAAATCCTTAGTGCCTGTTACTCCAGTCATGGAGATCAACTTATTTTTAAATTAAATAAGCAGTAAATGCTTAGATGAACTTCTATTAAATTTCACCCAGTGAGTGAAGTATGTGGGGCTTTTAATAGACATTAAACAAGATAGTTACGGCAAGTTAGCTGATATTTTATTACCTAAAGATAATGGCCATATTAAATCTCAGCTAACTATTCCACTGGCAGCACAATCATCCAAGATTTGGTGGAAGTTCTCCTGCCTTGAAGCATCACTGGGCAGCAGGAGCAGCGGGAGGAAGGCAGCCAAGAGCTGAATGGCACCTGCTTAGTGCCCATGTGCATAAACTCTTAGACAGAAGACAGGATCCCTCCCAGCCAGATCTGCAAACCCCAAAGAGGGTGGATGAGCTATTACCCAGCAACAAAACTGGCATAAGCCAGAGACCCTCATGCATCCCTCCCTGCCCCCACACCAATCTAAGTAATTTACGGGTTTGCTGAGGAATCACAGTATTCCAAGGTTCCCTTATACCATCAAGGGCAACAGAAAACATTTTAACAGCCTGCACCACTCAAAAGCTTGTAACTTTGTCTAAGAAAAGGTTATCAGCAGCCCACAACTCTAACGATGTTTGTTTTCCTTCCCTGAGCATATTGTGATAGTTTGGAAGTTCTTCTGACTCACACGTGTGTGTCACTGTCACCCACAGATCCCAACAACAGATACTGACAGTCTAAAATGACAGAGACTTGCTGACAGTGACTTAAAAATTATCATTTCCATGCCAGCTCTTGCAGTTGCTCAGAACCTCATTGAAACTAGCTCTTAGAGATCAAAACAATCTCCACTCAGTTGTCTCTACTGATAACCTTAATTGCAATGATTAAGTGTGGGTAACGGGTTTCAGGTTTTTTGATATTTGGACTGGAAAACATCACCAGCCTCACATGGCCTGCCATGCCCAGGAGCAGGATGAATGAAAAGAACCAACCCTGCTAAACTCTGCTTCTCAGGCAGACAGAAGCTCTCAAAAGCTTTAATGTTTTGTTGGGTTTTTTTTCTGGTCTGTGGTTTTCGGTTTGATTTGTTGTTTTCTTTTCTCTGTTTGTTTCTATTTTGCAAAACAAAGAGCTTCCTAAATCAGAAAGAGGAAAACACTAAGTTCTTCAAACTTTACTGATGCTCTCCTCCAGCACCCCAATGCACACATGGACACCAAATTCAAGATGTTCCCTCCAATCCCTCCTCTGGAACCCTTGTTTGTAAAGTTATTTCAAGTATTTTCCTATGTATAACCCACACTCTTTAAAGGCATTGTTCCTTGTGAATCTGTGCATCAGATAACCCACATCCTTTCATAACTTATGGTTTCCATCTCCTTTGCTCCTTCCGCCTCTGTTCTGGCTGCAATTGCAGTAATCTCTAGCTTTTCACAGAATTATGCTGCTGCAAGAGCAAGGGGAGATCAGGAAGCTACTGGGGTGAAAAGACTGGCTGTGGAGGACCTTGTCTTGCAGACAGGAGCATCACTGTCACACTCACATGTGCACACAGCAAACACAGATGATGAGTAACAGACTTCTGCTGGGTCACATGGACTTCATATTCGTCTTACTTCCCTGAAGGTTTCTCCCCATCAAAAACAAAGTACCTAAAAAGCACACACATACCTAAGAAATCATAAAATATCCTGATTTGGAAGGGACCTACTCTTGGCCAGTGTATATTTCTTCATCATCCCGATGCCATCTTTAAAACCTCTCCATGCATTCACAGAGACTTAGCTCCACCTTAGCAGAGCTGCCACAGAGCACCCGAGAGCCTGGACAATCAGTTAAAGGTGAAACCCAGCATCTGGGGACAGCCAGAGCAGAGCGTGCAAGTGTTTCTCACAGCCATGTCAGGGAGAGAAAAGCTCAGTAGGAAAAAGGCAGAGCTGTATGCGTCAGGCTTTCAGAAGCTTGAGGAGCAACAAAATGCCACTGAGGATGTATTGTTCACACAACCGTGATGGGTAGAGCAATAGAGAAACCACTGCAGGCACCCTGAGGGTATTTGTTTCCACAGACACACGGAAACTGTGTTCTTGCAACAATCTGTCATCCACTCAAACTACTGCTTTTCTCTATCTGTGTCTATTTAGTGTCAGAGATGCTTCATGGAAACCTACATGAAACTGTCTCTTCTTTCCAATTAGATGTTTATGATACAATAGGCACCACCAGGGGCTGGTACAACTCTGTACCTGACACTCATACAACCATCCCATCTTCTTTTCAGACTTGGCTAAACTCTTGTTCTCGGCAACATTCTGCATGATAAATGCACCATTACTTACACTGAAAAGCACTTAACTTTCTTCATTTTGAATCCACTACATTCACCTTCATTTTCACTTCTACAAAGGAATAGACATCCCTTTTCCACAGCACTCACTGTTTCTCTGACACCTTTCTAACACGTGTCCTTTTAATAGGAGTGATTCCATACTGCTGGTAAAACTCCCTCAGGTTTTCCAGCTCCCAACCATTCTCACTATCCCTCTCCAAAACTGCATACATTAAGTTTGACTGATCACTTAAGGGTATCACCTAAGTTTTATAGTAAGGCAGGTGGACACAAGCAGTGATTTTAACAAACATGGCAACAGCCAGGCTTCAAAACAGAATGGTGTCTCCACTCTGAGCATGAACCCCCACACCATAATTCTTACTAGGAGTTATAATTAAAAATACATACTAACGATAATATATGTAAAAGCACTGAGACTGCAGCCAACACTTTTAAGTACCTTGCAAAACTTACTAGTCCAGCTCTGGAGCTTCAATCCCTGAACGTCCTAGAAAAACAAGTGTTTTAGCAAGGGATACACACCTGAATCTGCCATTACACTGCTTTAAAGCATGAATTACACTGCACCAGTTCCTCACTGTGCCCATTACCTCACTAACACAGCATAGCTGAAGGTGTTTCTCAGAGGACTGCAACTTGGAAATACAATGTGCTCTGCAAATTTCCAGGAGACAAGTCAGGTAAACTAATCACAATTACTAAAATCCAAAAATCACTTCTGACCTGCTAGTCTAAAGCCACGCTTTTGCCAGTTTTTCCTGGTTTCACAACAGCACACCAAAGACAACATCATTCAATATTTTCTCCCCTAAAGCTGGGTGACTTTCCACCAAACACGAATAAGAGAATGGATTCATAGAGCTGGAACCCACACTGAGACGGGCATGCTCACCAGCATCCTGCCCTGACATCAAGGCTGATCTCCAAACACATTCCAAAGGTAAAAATCTCAGCTCTGTGTGACAGGAATTGGAGTTTCTCTCCCAGCTCGATACCAGCACCTCTGCCCCACCAGTACCAACCACGCCAGGCAATCAGTGCTGGCGAGACAGCTGCACAGCGAGAAAAGCAGCAATTCTCACTGACCCAGGCACCATGGAGACTGAACATCAGCAATTCAGAGCAGCTTGGGGCTGCACCCACAGCAGCTTTAATAAGACAGTTTTACCTTCATTTTCCTGGACACATCCTTCATTAGCACCCAGGAGCCTGCCCAGGCAGCATACAAGGGCTGCACGCCACCAACCAGGACTGCTGGCAACGTGGGACACACAAAGCCAGCGTGCCCACGGCCACACAACACACAAGTGGGAGTGACTTTAGAAGCAGGTCTCCTACCCACTACACAGCATCTCTCTGCAGGACCATAACTGATAACAACTTACTGCTGCTGCTATATTGGACCCAGGTGTCCCTGATCCAGCAGTTTTACCCAGCCCCCACAAGTTGAGCCAGGTGGAAAAAGAAAACTTGAATAAAACAATTAAAGGAAAGGGAACAGGCCTGAAGGGCCCATTAGCAGCACCTGCATGATAACAAAGTTAAAGGCAGGATTTGAGAGGGAGGGTAGGGGCGTGGTGACAGGTGGCTCTGTGGCCACCACCAACACCATGAGCTGCTGATGGCTCATCCCGCAGGGAAAAACCCTCCAACAAAGGCTAAACAATTGAAATAGGGGAATAACAGAGCTAACAAATTTAGGAGCAATAGGCTGTGAGGTCATGGGGTGGCCAGGGGGAGACAGACCAAGCCAACAGGCAGGGAGACGTTTTCAACAATAAATCTTTATCCACGGACACACATATTTCCCAAGGGAAATCCCAGAGTATTATTTAGCCTTGTGTGGGCCAGTCCTGCTTCAGCAAGGGTGGGGATAATTAAAACGTCCCCACAGCCCTAAACAGTGCTGCTGCACAGCAGGCTGAGCTACACACAGGACAGCAGTAAACATTTTTCAGCAAGAACACAGCCACATAATTAACATAGAGATGAAATGCTGTGTCCTCTTCTCCAGCTCTGCATGTTCCCATACTTTTCTAACATTCCATTTCTCAAATTACTTGGTGAGCCAGCACCTGCTGTATCACCCAGCTCCCAAGCACTTCCCACTCTCTCAGATCTTCCTCCAGAAATCATTCCTGGAATGTACAAGCACAAACTCTAAAGGTAAATAAGTTCATGGAAGCAAAGAAATCTTGAAATGTGTCCAAAAACACTTGTGGCTTCTATGTGAGACTTTGCATGGGTCAAAACCCCTTTGTGCAGAGGGACCAAGGTGTTGCAGATGTGCAGGGAGGCACATCAGCAGGTTTGATGGCTCTTGCAAGCTCCTTAAACTTTTGTGTACCAATTGCCTAGCAAAACAGAGAGAAACAGACAGGAAATTAACCCAATAACAACATAACTGGGCTAAAGAGTCAATTCCTACAGGTGTAGGAAAAAAAGAAACAAACAAAAAATAATCAAAACAAAGCAGGAGAATCCAACTCTCGTTTGTTTCACGGGCAGCAGGGCCAAGCTGCACCTCGAGATACAGGCGACAGAGCAATTAGGCACCAGTTGCTTCACCAACGCCTCCTCGGGAGCACTGCCGGCTTCCCAGCACAGCCTCGGGGCGCGGGGAGTGCTCCTGAGCAATGGCAAGGGGTAAGGTTTGCCTGTTCAAAAGAGGAGAGCAAGAAAGGGGGAGGGCAAAAAGAAACCTTATACTAAAGAAAAAAAAAAAAAGCCGTGGGTGACGTCAGGGTGTGGGAAACTTTTCCGTCCTTACCTGGTGGGGAAGGCAGGGCCTCCCCCGGCATATAAAAAGCTGCCGGAGCTTTACTCAACTTATTATTTACTACGAGCCGCGGCCGGGGGTCGGCGGGATGGGGCTGCGGCAGCCCCGGCCCGGGCGAGGTGCACCTGCGGCACCGGCCCGCCCGCTGAGGGGCCCGGCCCGGCCCGGCCC
>WAAE01018060.1:438987-592250 GCA_013400495.1 Nicator chloris | reverse complement strand
CCCTCAGCCTCTCCGCATCCCCCCTGGCCGCGGCGCTCCAGCATCCCGCATCCCTCCGTCCGCGCCCCCCCCCGGCCCTTACCTCCCCTGGGGCGCAGGGAGGGGCGGCCGGCGGCCCCGAGCTCGGCGGGCCGGCCCCGAAACAAAAAGCGAAAGCGGCGGCCGCTGCCTCCCGCTCTGCCGGGCTGCCGCGCTCTGCCCGCGGCTGACGTCAAGGGCCCAAATTCCTGCCTTTCCCTGCAGGCAGATTTGTCCATGTAAGGGCTGGGGCCGGGGCCGGGACGGCCGCACGGCGGGAGGGGGCTGCGCTGCGCCGCGGCTGGGGGGGCGGGCGGCAGCGGCTCCCGGTACCTGGGTGCGCCGGGAACGGCGCTGGAGGCGGCCCCGACCCTGTGAGCATCACCTTCCTGCTCTGCATCCCGCAGCCAGGGGAGCCTTAGGCTCAGAAATGCACCCTGTGCCTTGCAGGATCCAACTTTTCTCAGGGAAGTTTTATCCAGGGTTCCTTTTGATTCTTTGGGTGCTTCTCCAACCAGCTTTTAATCTGTTGTTCCCCAGCTGGGGCAAAGAACAAGGTGAGGGGAGGTAAAGGTGCAGGGAGTTCCAAAGAAGCTGCCTGTTCACAGAATCAAAACCAGACTTGTCAGGAATACTAGGGAGAAGGGGAAGGGAAACTATTTTCTGATTGCTTTCTTTTTTTATTGTTTTGTGGCTATTTCTGAGGTCTGCAATTAAAATAAATTGGGATGTTGAGTGTGATTGCTTTTATAATTGAATGTTACCCTTTAAGTAGCTGTTCGGTGTCCGCATCTGCCCTGAAGAGAAGGGGAAGACGGAAGGGTTACACTGAGTTCAGGCTGCGCAGGGAAGCTTTAGCAAGCCTTACTCATTTGGAAAGAGATTTCTGGGTGAGTTTGTAGGCACTTCAAATGTATTTCATTTTTAAAATAAAGGGCTCTGGTGTGTGCTTTCAGAAGATGTTTACATCTTTTCCCATTACCAGCTGTAATGTCCACAGTCAGTGCTTGACAGCCCCAGGAGGGCAACATTGCTCGTTTGGACACAAAAAAAAGGACAGTAAGTGCCTAAAAGACTTAAGCTGTAGCAGAGAATTGTGATTCAGCCTCTCTCCACCTTCCCTGGCTGCCAAAACCACTGTGCTTCCCAATCAGAGGCTCCAAAAGACTTCACCCCACCCTGGCAGAGCCCTCAGAAGGTAAAGCATGGCATTTCCCAAATTTAGTCCTCAGTGCAAACCCCCCATCTAGGGTTGATTTGATGTCCCGAGCTGGCCCTGTGTACCAGGGGTGCTAAATTCCCCCCAGGAACAGAGAGACCTGCCAGGGCCAGATTGTCTCCTTAGAAGCACTGCAGCTAAATCTGCGTGAGCAGTCACGGCTGCAGGTGTTTTCTAAGCATTAGGACTACGACTAGAAATACCCCAGCCTTGTCCTAGCCACCTACCTGGCATTTAAACCCTGCTGAGATCCTAAACCAAAGCTGAAGGGTGCATGAGTCACCAGGGCCCCGTGCAGTAGGTGTTACCTAGAGAGCCAGCAGTGCTCTGTGAATGTGGCCTCTTGTGAAAGACACGGGCACGGCTGATTCCCAGATGGAAGAGACAGTAGCACCAGCTCAAGCTGAGCAGACAAAGCCTTCGCCTGAGGCCCTGTAAACCCAGGTTCAGTTCCCTCCTGCAGAATGTACAGTTCACCTGTCTCCTTCCAGATGAGAGCTGGGCTGAGAGGTCATGCTCCTGCATTGCGCCCCGAGGACAACCCACAATGGGATTTTCTTTCCCCAGGGGTTTCCTGGCACCCATGTCTGTCAGCCTCAGCACGGCAACAGGAGCTGTTGCCTGTTTTGTTTTTTTTTTCTTCAAGTTTTCTTGCAGATCTGCAACAGCCCTTGTGCTGTGTCAGCTGGTATCTAGGGGAAGTATATCAACACAAAAAAAAACCCTTTGGCCAGAGATGAGAGACAAGTGTTCTCCATTTAGTATTTCAGACAAAACCAGTGGTCAAATATTTTCCTGGTCCCATATCCAACAGTTATTTCTTCTTTATCCATCAAGCTTATGAAATTTTCCAGTGCTGTTAACAGAAGATAGAATATCGTGCCCATCCATAGCAGCCTCCTTTAAACGGTCCCAAAAGTTTTAAGCTTTGAGCCTCCAGAGTTTGAGATAGTAACTACTACTACTACCTCCATTTTGCTGGTAGATGAACTGTGACTAATCCTCTGCAGCACAGCAGCAGAAGTTTGATTTGCAGCCCATTACCCTTGTAACGTGCTGCCCAGAATGGTCACTGCCTTGTCAAACACAGTATGAATTTTCTGGGTTTTTTTCAGTTTCCTATCATGACCAATATCATACACTTTAGAAATGAAAGCAGAAAATTCAAGGTGTTGAGCCTGGCTGTGAAAATCTGCTCTTTGCCTGGAAAGAATCAAAAATACTGGCAAAAATACAATCATTCCTTTGGTAATATCTACCACACGCTGCACCATAGCAGCAAAATGAATTAAACAGCAAAAGACTGAAATGCCTGACATTGCATAGGCCAGTCAGGAGGCAGGAAGACAGGAGTGAGCCTGGGCCAGTATTAATTCAAGGAAATTAAGTTTTTTTAGTGTTTAAGATGCATGACTAGGAGATTGGAAACTTGGCTTCTGCTCCTACTTTCCCTGTACTATGTGACTTTAGACTTCAGTTCACCTTCCCATGTCTGGAGGAGTCCTTGGAAACCCACAGCACAAGGTTTAGAACAGAGAATAACACACCATGACTTCCCATCAGACCCCATTCTGTGCAAAGTTTCCAGAAGTCAGCAAGTGAAACCTTGCTTTTCAGAGTTTGGGTCTCTCCTTTTCAGTGAGATTTCATATGCAAAAAATCACAAAACAAAAAACTCAGGATGGGAAGAGCCCTCAGGAAGCCACAGGAATTCCATCTCTCAGGCCATAAACCAGGAGCAGCATTGCCTAACCTGTACCTGACAGGGGTTCACCTACCCTGCTCATGAGAACATCTAGAGGATCCATTCCAGAGCTTCACTGTTGGATATGTTTGCTTTATCTCTAACCCAAGTCACTTTTGCTGCAAGTCAGCTCTTAATCAGATGAAGTTGTGGGGAACTGACATATTCTCTCACTAGCAACAATTCCAGAACAACAGGAAAGTCACCCACCTGGTGAACTAATTCTTCTGTGGGTAAAAGCCAAAGAGGCTGGAAAACACACTAAGCATGTGTTTTTGGGAGAGCTGCCACCTAATTTACAGACAAAGATCAGATGCAATTAGTGTTAGATCAACTGGAAGCTCCTCTACCCCCAACCACAGCATTTTTCACCCACCTTGCCAGGAGGACACCAGTTTCCACCAAGACATGCAGTGTCACACTTGACCCTTCAGTCCCCAAAGGATGTTCTTGGAAGAACATGCAAAACCTGAGCTCACAGCAATAGCATTCCTGTGGCACTGGGGGAGGAATGAGGAAACACCAGGATGGATACTAGGCAGATGGGAGAGAAAAGCCTCATCCTGCAAGTCTGAATTAATTTCCAAACAGGTTGCTTGTTTCTGATTGAGAGATACACGTGTGGCTGCCTGGCAGAAGGAATCTAGAAACAGCAGTGGGCCCGAGCTTTGTCATTCCCCACTTTGCAGGTATGTTTGCACCCAGACAGGAATGCAAGACACAGTACTGAGCAGGCTGTAGTGAGTCACAGATCTCTGACAGCAATTGAGACTGGGCCAAAACCCTAAGGGAATCTTCACTGATGAGAAATAGAGTTGCCAACAAACTCCCCAATTTTCTGTGAGTGTATCAGAGATAGTGACCGTCATCAAAGCCTCCATCTTTGTGCACATCTTGGAGTTACAAGTGGTTCACAAGATGCTCAGTTTTACCTGGCCATCAGTCCTGTCTAATTCCATATCATTTCACTGTTGGCCATGAGTTTGGGGTCACTCAGGAAAGTATAAACATCCCTGCAAACATTTTAGGCTCTGCTCGCTGTTCTGCTCTGCTCCATCTACAGTCTAGGCCATAGTTGCCTGTACCTCAGGAATGGTAAAGTTTTGTACAACTGCTATATTCCAGAGCTGAGAAGTACAGTTGAGCAACATGCTTGTGTAGCATACTTCATTTTAAGGACATGCTTAAATCCAATTTGAGCCCAGAGAGATTTCAGCTTAGATTTAAGCGTTCCATTGAACAGGGTGGATTTAAGGATTGAAGTGTTTTGCTAGACTATCTTTGCTTAAGGAGGAAGGAGACTTGCGAGTGCCTAGAATAAAGAACTGCCTGAAGCATTTTGGCACATCCAAACCATTACTAGCACTAGTCCTTTTTTTCTAATGAATTTTGATGAAATTAACACAAAGAATTGGTAAAGAAGTTGATAATTTCATTAACAATCCTCACTCTCTGGGTCTCAGTTTAGTGGGAGAAAAAAAAGCAAACTTCTAGTATCTCATCAAAATTATGTGTAATAATTAAAGCAGAAGCCACTAGACTTTGTATTTTATACCATCCAGTATCTTGCACAGTATCTCACTAATGGGAAATGTCTCATGTCCAGATTTGAGCACAGAAATCATGAGTGCTTTGTTTTACAGGAAGAGAATCAGTTAAATACTTTATGGAGCCTACATTGAATAAACAAAGTACCCGAGTCTTAAAAGAAATGTTTGTGGTAACAAAATATTTTGGGGCACATTTTTGCATGGGGTCTGACCTCCCTGTTGAGAATCAAAGTGAAAATATTGAATGTACTAAGCAGATGTCTTCTCCTAGTGACAGCAAGATGAGCAAAGACAGCTGGTTAGAAGAACAACAACAACAAAAACACATCATCATTCCTGCTTTGGCTCCAAAAAATCTTGGACTTGCTGTCAGGGTGGGAAGTTATATATGTAAGAAGCCAAGAAAGAGACAAATATTGTTCAATCTGGTAGCATTTTAGTGAATGTGCTGGAAATAACTTAAGTAGGAAGAAAAACTGGATGCCCTCCATTGTTAATTAAAAGAATCCCTTATTTCCACAGAGACCTATAGCCTGTACAGGTATTAACACATTTGCAAGATACATATTTTAAATATGTTTCTTCATTCATCAATCTTAAGGGCTCTTCTACTGAAGTAGAGTTACAGAGCATAGAAATGTATACAGCCACAAAAATATTATCTCTGCAAACAAAAAATGCCATCTGTGGATTTTGTCTGCAACTCCTTCAATCAGGGAACACAGGCGTATTACGAAGACACCTAGAGAGATCTTAAATATTAGGAAGGGAGAAGATGAGAAAATTAGACTCCCTTGATGAAACAAAGGATAAATAATTCACAATTAAAAAAAATTAAAATAGGAAAAGCTATTCTGGATGAAAATCACTCTCAGCTGCATTGAACAACAAATCCAAGAGGAGTTTTTTGGCATGACTGCAAAATAAGCCAGTGACCCTCTGGCCTCCCTGCTCAGAGGTAGCACATTCTCTCTTGGTAGTTTTCATCTGAGCAAAACTTGATTTCTGTGCTTGACCCCTGGACATTTCCATTTCTTTTTCTGAGCCTTTGGGCAGACTTGAGTGAAGAACAGGATTGATGAGAAGAGTTTAAGAAATCAAGAGCTGTGCAGTCGGTAATGGCAAAGACAAGTAACTTGAGGTGGATGTTCCCAGAGGACTAGGTAGCCCAAATCCCATGGTGCCATCAGACGGTGCCCTATGCAGCAGCAAAGCTCTGGATTTGCTGGCTCAGGAGATGTCCTCCATGGAGTGCTTCAAAACACCTATGTGTCTCCTACAGAGGTCCTAAATGATTTTAAGCCTTGAAGAAGCAAGAGGTTAATTTGGTTTATATTAAAGATACATACAAAGAAAATTGTATAAAGTATTTCCTTTGGAAAACAACTGCCTTGCGAATTGAGAGCTGTGACCAGTATCAGCTTGTAAACAGAAGACAAGTCAAAAGGAGAGGACATGGCTGCTAGGTCTACAGTTTCCTGTTGCCAGCTTTTACCTTTCTCCACCAGGTGATTAGGCAATAATAGTTTTCAAAAGTAAATTGTTTCATTTACATAATTTTCTATACAGAAAACCAGGATTAAGCATGCAGCTCTGCAACAGAACAGAAGTGGGACTTGGGGAAAGTTGCAGCTTGAACTGAGCTGGAAAATCTTCCACCATTTGCCAACATCTTGGAGAGTCTGGAGTCTTTCCCATCCCTACTGTGACAAAAACAGGACTTCTCAACATTTTGGAGGACTTTCTCCCTTGTAATAAAGGACAAAAAGCATGAAGTGAAAAACAAATCACAGTGGTAGAAGTGACTGAGGATCAGTTTTGCCTGTTTTAATTCCCCATCTTGCCAGCTTCAGCTCCAAGACCTGACCTACAGACTCCCAGCCAGCCCAGGAATGACCATGCCACAACGGAGGACCATTTTGGCCAGAAACTCCATGCTGACTCCAAGAAAATATTTCCTAGAGTATCTTGCTAAAATGGATACACTCCCACACACACTACATGAAAGGAATCATGTCTGACAAATAAACATTTCTTAATGAGAAACATTTGTCCAACATGTTTCTCCCCAGTACTCTGGAGCTTTGTGCCTCAGTGCACCATCAATAAAAGGAGACAACAGCCCTTCTTAGGATCTAGGAGATCACACTGGGCTACAAAACTGATGGACTCCCTACTTCCATTAGTTACCCTCAGAACTCCATATGCCTTTAGCACATAAGTATGGACTGACTCAAGAATTTTTATAGACCCATTTCAACCCACATTTGACCTTGACCAAGAGCATCCCTGCTCACAGACTGCTCCATCTGCTCCATCCCACTTTGGGACACAGAGGCAATGCAGGGCACCTCGGTATCCCTGGGCTCAGCCATCCCTGAATGAGCATTTCCTCACACCACCAAAAATTTGGATCACCAAGAAGACAGCCCAGCCCTGCTGCCAGTGAGGTGACAGATCCCTGGCACCAGAGCTGGGCTCAAACTGCTCATGAGCTGCTTGTGGCTGGAGAGGAATGTCTGCAGAGAGCTAAACCAGATTGCTCATAGATCTCTTCCAAATTGTCTCTAATTTGAGAGTAAATGTGTGCTGGAAGGACCACCTTCCCTTCGAAGTAGTACCTGAGAATGCTGAGTTTGTGGCTGCACTGGAGAAACCTTAGGATCCCACTGGTGCCTTGGCAAATCCTTTAGATATCAGAGCCACCTATGTGCATTCTGTCCCCTCTCTCAGAACACTTCAGGTATCTGTTTGATGCTACAGACACACCACAGCCACCACAGCTCCAAGAATGTGATAGCATTCCTAGCAAGGGCTGGCTGAAGTTGTGAGCCTGAAGCAATATGCTTACAAATACCTGATCCACACAGAGTTTTTAGAGATTGTCAAATGGCCCCAAAGCTTCAGGAAAGCTGACATTTTGGTGCCACCTTTTTTTCTTAGTCCCACACCTACTTCAGGGAAAAGAGGAAAAGAAATTCAGTTGGTATTTGCATTATCCTGTCTACATTTCAGCCACAAGGTTCCAGCATTTGCAGAACCTCTGGAAGCCCATCTCACCTGTTCAACATTTCACCCCTCCCAAGCATAGACTGAAAAATGCCACTTTTCTCCACTATTAAATCAAAAGCTGTTTACACCCCTGTGTCAGGTGTTTACCACCCTCTGTTTCCTCCCTTTGGGCAGCTGATCAGGGATAATGACCTATATCCTTGAAGCATTTGTTTTATTTAGCATTACAGAGGAGGGGTTAAAGCAACAAGCAATCTAATTATATAACCTTTCCCACCCTATCTTATTACAGAGAGATCAGCTTGCGTCTTCATCTGTGGAAACACAGCAGCTCAACTCGTTGAATGTCCAGGACTTTGTCTGGGCTCTTTCCTGCTCTGCTTTAGTCCTAAGCAGAATGGTTCCAACTTCTCTCAGTTAGGATCTTTCACTCATTCTTTACATTTGGGTAGGACCAATCTACTCAGCCTTGTTTTAGCCACGTTGGTGTTGCTCCACAGATTCCTAGATGAGGTGGCCATGCTGCCCAGATGGTAGGAAGGCCCTGATGGAGAAGCTGAATATCAGCAGGCAGCGTTTGAAAGCACCCAAATTCTATCCCCAGCACCCAGAGCATTGCATTGCTTAACACTGTTGGTGTTGAGCACCGACTGCAGGCTCTGCACAGGGATCTGGGACTGGTACACACCCTGCATCAAGCCTCACCCCACAATGAGACAGGCAGGCAAACGAGAAAATTGGGCCCTGGCCCCTTCCTGTGATTAGGTCATTATAATGTGTAAATATTTTCCTAGATAGAGAGCTGAGATAAAGGACTCCTGCTGTCTGAAATGAAGTTTGAACAAGACTTGGATGGACTATCCCTACCTTGTAGTCCTTTATAATGTGCTTTTACCAAATAATGTACCTTTTTACCCAAAGTACCCAGGAAATTAAAGGGAACTTGTTCTTAGCTAATGATGGAAATCTCACAAAACAAATTTTTCATTGAATAGCAAGAACAGCACCTAGTCTACAGTCAAACTGTTCACCAGCAAATATATAGAACGGATTTAGTGGCAGGTACCAAGGGTTATTCCCAGAGGATACTACAGCTCTTCACCATTCAGTCTAAATATTTACTGTGGACTACAGAAAAGTGAATGGTAGAGGCAGAGTCCCAGAGATTGGCTTAGAGGAGTCTATTTAATTAGAGCCTGTTTCTGCAGAGGAAAATAATTGTGATTGTTTTTTAATGAAAATCAGTGTTCTCATGCTATAGCAAATAGTGATTATTCATTCTCTGTCCCTTTACTCTGCATTATTCATGATTTTGTGACCTCTGCTCTATCCTCTCCCTTGGTGTTACAATCTCACCCTGGGTTTTCTCAGGGTTTGGGAACTTCTGTATCAGATAAACTGGTTTATAAGACAGTCTTTGAGGAACAAGTCTTGCTTAAATCTCACATAATATCCAAGAATGTTCTCGGGTATTTGACCTCTTTGTGGATGAAACAATACTCTTCAGACACAATAACCTTGGTGTCTCAAAGCCGTAAGCAGCACCTGTGGAGTTCTCAAACAAACAGGCTCAGTGTTCCTCGGTGCAGTCTTCCTCACTGCTCCCACATTTAATTGCTTTGTAATTATTCTTGTAAAACCTGCAATGGGATTGCACATGGGGGAAAGAAAAATAATTTAAAAAATCACATTTCAGAATAGGAGGGGATTTATGGGAGCTGCAAGACAAAGAAAAACCCACCTTTCTTTCTTTCTTCATTGTTGTCTTTGGAAGGCAGCCATCAAAGTTTCCTTGTCAGTAACACAGGGATTTGTAAATAGAACAAAGAGCTTCCTCACACCAAGGCACGTTATATAACCCAGCGCCGTCACCGCGTGTCTTCGCAGGCAGTTCCCTTGAACTTTGCATCTCGCTCCTCCTGAGAACAGTCCTCCATGCCAGCTTGAACAGATGTGGTTTCCTTTAGGAGAGGTTGTCCGTTAGGGTCATTCTGACTTCCCTTTCAGAGTTTTCCAGCCTCATGTGCTCTTTGCTCCAGGGATTGTTGTGGTGGGCAGTAACTCCATGTGCTACTGTTAAGCTTCTCCTCACCTGCTGGCTGAGCTGAGTGAGTGCTGAAATCTCTGCTCCACAGAAAAATCTGACATTTCATGTTTTCCTGAATCAGACCGGAAAGTTGCAATTTCCTGTGAACCCAGATTCTGAGAAACACTTCAGAAAGTGCAAAATGGCCTCAGCGTGGCCTTTTGTTTGGGTGTGATCTACAGGTTTTTATGAGGCTTAAGCTAGCTTTAAACACATCATGTTCCAAGTGATCCCAAATGCAACCAGGCAGCACCCACTGTTCCCAAAGTCACTCGGGGAGCTGTGGCATCTGCAAGGGTGCTTTGCAAGAGAGAGGTGACACAGAGCCAGATGTGGTTTTCTCTCACCCCATGCATTATCCTAGTATTGCCACTGCTTCAGTTCCACCAGTGCACTCACAGACTTCAAGCTTACAAGCATTTTCATTCTTACTTTCCAGGCTCATTGAAAACAAAGGCTTTTATAGTATATCACTGAAGATAGAATTCATTAGCTTGTACAGCCCTGGGATGATATTTCCAACATAGCAAGTACCTATTAAATGGCACTACTTTAAAAGAGTTCAGCTTTAAGAAGTTTTAACTAAATCAGGGCACAAGGCCATGCAGATCCTCTTATTTTAGTATCAATAGAGCTGGTTTTTCATCTCTGGTTGGTTAGAAGAGTTTTGTAAATGAGCAAGCATAAGACATTCTACAGCTGATGTAGATCACCAAATGCAAAACTTCACACTGGTTAAACTAGGGTGGTATCAGCTTGTGTGAAGGCAGCTTTGAAGCTGCAACAGCACATTGGGAAAAGCAGCCCTGCCCTGTGAACAAGTGAGAAAAAACAAACAAAGAAGACAGTAGAGCAAAAGCTGCTGCTAGCTGGTCTTCATGGAAAATTAAGTTTAAAAAAAAAGAAGAAAGAAAGAAAGAAAGAAAGAGAGAAAGAAAGAAAGAAAGAAAGAGAGAAAGAAAGAAAGAAAGAAAGAGGTGGAGGAAGGAACAGAAGCATACTTCAAGACGAAAATCTCATCAGACTAAAAATCAGTGTAACTCCCACATTGCAACACTTTGCAGGTCTAATAGACACAAAGCTGTTCCTTCACCCGAAAGCCAAACATAAAAGTCACGGAAACCCATCATGCCAATTCTGTGGCTGCTTTCCGGAGCAGAATCTCTTTAAATGTCAATGTTCCCTTTGTTCTGTGCACCCTTTATAATGAGTCTATCATCTGTTTGGTAAAAGATCCAGTGAAATATGTAATAAGGTTATCTCACCATCTCTCTCTATTGTAAAGTCATATCTCCTCTTCCACTCATTAATTATTGTCTTCCATTTCCTGTGTCAGATGTGAATCAGAAAATAGGGACTCAAGGCTTACAAGCTTAGCAACTTATCATATATTAGCTGAGCTGTGGTAACTCTCCATGTGCTCCCTCTTAGCCCATAATAAACAAAGCCAGTGTGACTTTGCTGTCCACAGGCCTGCAGCCGATGCAGTTTGGATTAACCTCCTTTTATTGTCAGATAAGCTGACAGTGACAGTGGCCATGGCTCAGCTGATGTACAGTCCTCATATTGCAAGACTTTGCCTTTAAATCCTGGGAGCAGAGCTCTACCAATATAACTATCTGGAAAGCTACAATGATTTATGTGCTGTCAACATACGCTCAAAAAAAGGACAAAAAAGCAGCACAATTACATGATTACCAGCCAATGCCCCTTGGTTTGCAGTTTTTCAAGCATGAACTGCTCAAACTTTGGATCAAGAAGTGAAGCAATCTGTTTCTCAAGTGCAAACAGGGAAAAGTTATATGACTCTTCTAGCAATTTCAGGCAAATATATCACAGAAGCAGCATGCTTAGCCTTTTTACTGTGCATCTGTCTGAGGTTTCCAGTAAGATTTCCCTGATATATAGTAAGAGTCAAAACTCTAATCTCTTTTAGCTCTTTTTTATTGTCTCTGCAGCACTAACTTTGAAAAATGGCCTTGTCCCCAAAGAACTGCACACTGTCCATGTAGGGAAGCTGTTAAAATAAATGCTTTACGTAAAAAATATTGCAGACGAACTCGGCTCTGAGGGTTTTAGAGCTACAACATATAGATATAAACCAGAGCAGCTAAGTATGAATGGAGGTCATACTCCAGCAGAGAAGAAGGGAAGTCCTCTGTCTGACAGTTGTTGCACACGATCTCTGAAATCAACAATTCCTTCTCTTCGTTCTCAGGGCTGCAGCGTTTTAATAAACGACTATTCTCATGTTAATGTCCTTCTGCCTTTCTCCTCACTGACCTCAATACATATCACGCTGATTCATAAAGTTCCTTCTTTCACTGGATTTGAGTGCTTTCTGGAGACCTTATTTGTGCTCTTCTGCCTGTGAGACATGTGGCTGATTTATAGAGAGTAAGACACAGACGAGCACAGTGTTGAATATTGTGTTTCCCACACATTGCGTTCCTATCTCTGCCCATGCTGTGGTCCGATTTTTGATAGTCTGTGTGTTGTTCAAAGAAGAGAGCAAACTTTCTGCCTCTCAGAAAAGCTTCTGAGCTCCTCATGAATAAAAGTATGCTTTTCCATCTGTATTCCTCACAAAGCAGCAATATCTGTGTCTAGACACTGATTGGGGAAATTCAGGCAAGGGGTAATATGCAAATGAGAACATGATTCAGTGGTGGGAAAAATACAGACAAATATCAGGTGCCTCAAAGGCTGAATCACAAACAAGACAGTGAAAAAATTTAAGAATGCAAGAGATGATGGAGGAGCTTGACTTGGCATTTATCTGTTTATTCCAACAGGATATGCAGATTCCACCCTTGTGACATCACTGCCTCATCTCGCCTCATCAGTGCCTCATGACACAATCCCTCTCCATAGCACTGAGTCAGCACCACTGTGTGATCTCCTCTTGGCCATGCAAGATGGGGTGAAAGGCTGCCCATAATGGTGAAAGTATAGAGGGACCTCTAAACGGGTCCCCAAAGGGATTAAAAAACTCATGGTCATCTTATGAGCACCCCTCCCAGGAAATAACATGGGCTCAGAAAAATTTACTGTACAGTAACACAGCAGTGTTCTATGGGAGTGCTCCCACAGCAGATGGAAAAATAATTCATACTGTGTGTTCAGACAAAGGAGCAAGGAACACTTGCACTTCACTCCTGGAGCTCCAAAAAAGCTGCAAAGTATATTTTCCCCTGTAACTAAGAGGTACAGGCTGATTCTGCCTGCTGTACTTTTCTAGAGGCCTGGATTGAGAGAATATTTCCTAAAGCACCCCTGGAATTGTCCAAGGCCAGGTTGGATGGGGCTCTGTGCAGCCTGGCCTAGTGGGTGGTACCCTTGCACATTAGATGATCTTTGAGGTTCCTTCCAACCCAAACCATTCTCTGATTCTGTGAACGCATCACACACATGGAGTGCTAACCCTCCTCTCTCCCAAGCAAACAAAAGCTGTTTGCTATTTTGGAAAAAAGAAATCCAGAACAAAACAATCATATGGAAAGAATCTGAAATATCCATATAATGGTTGACTTACAAGAGGCAATGTAAAGAGGAGCTTTATGTTAGAAGAAACTCAGCCACATGAAAACTAAAATATTGGGCCACTACCCCCAAGTCTGATCTTAAACAGTCCCTGAGTCTCTACACACAAGGTGCTGTGCTGCACCTCAGTGTGTCATTCTGTACAACAGGGCCAGGTTTTCTTCCTGGAAAACCAAGTCCAGAGGCCAGGAGGCTCTTGTTGTATTTGCACATACTAGTCCCTTTTGTTGGGGGATTTAGGTCACAAGAGCGTAGGAAAGGCAGCCCTGAATCACCTGGCTCTTGCACGTGTTGCTTGCACATTGTGCAAAGGTTTCTGAACTCAACCTCATTTCAAGACACACCCTTTGTTTGTTACTTTCTCTTAGGGCTTTTTCGCAACTCCATCCACTGCCAACACAAACAAGGTTGCAACATGTCCCTCCAGTCTGTCTTCCTCTGCTCTGCTCTAAATGTCAACCAGCCACATTGCACTGCTCACTTGCTTAATTGGGCAAAATACTTGCTGTGGATGCCCTGTGCCTTGACTGCCTCCGGGAGAAAGTTTCTTGGGAATGGTTAGTGACAGAACCTGCAAGTCGGTCTTAGTCACGTTGATAGCAGATACCAAGAGTCTTGCGCAGGTAGGACACACGGTTGGCTTTGCTGAGCAGCCAGCAAGCAACTGTAAGGCACCATGGGAGGCTCAGAAGAGTAATTATCAGGGATCACATTGGCTACTAGAAGTTGTTTCTGCAATTGCTGTGCTTTCTACTTCACTGCAGTGTGTACCCTGCGCATAGAGAGCAGGGGAGAGAAGTTGCTGCCATTTGAATGTCATTTATCGGTGTGAAACAAATTGTGGGACCTAGTTTCACTCCTAATGTTTGGGATAACCAGAGCAGATCCCTTCTAACTAAAGGGGCACCACAACAAACGCTCTGTGAGTACTGTCTGTTAGCAGCTAGGAAACACAGGCACCCTGGAGACCCTCTTAACTCCCAAATCTAGTCCACACTAGCAAGTAGATATATAATGCACTGAACAGAGGATATCTAGCAAGCCCAGGAAAATAGAGTGAGAGGTGCCTACACTCAGCCCTCCACACAGCCATTACAGCTGAGAGATCAGCACAGCTGCCCAAGGACTCCCCACAGACAGTGGAATACAGGTCTGCCTCTGTCGGCATTTTTGGCATGGCATGCTCGCTCAGATAGAGCTGCTCTGCACGTGGGGTGGGACAGCACCATGTCCTCCTCCTGCCTGATGGGCACACTGGGTGCTGGCCTGCCATCAGCCATCCCAGCCCCATGGCACGGGAGCCGGGCCGTGGGCGGTGCTGCTCACCGGCTGGAGGCGGCTGCTTTTATCAGCAACCTTGATCAGGGGGATTTTCTCTTATTTCATTCTCAAGCTTCCTTCAGCCTTGGATTTGCATAAGATCCTGGGTTAGGACTAATCTGATCCCAGGTTGGGAACATTGCATCAGGCCCAGCAAATCCTCCATGCCAAATTGTCTCTGGTCGGGGTGTGTTGGCACTGGAAAACAGAACCGTGCAGGGACAAATGGTGGCTTGAATTTTCCTTAGTAATAGGAGGTGCCTGGCTTTGTATCTCATATAAACTCCTGTGCTATGTGGCAACTCCCAGTCAAGTTTCTATTTGTTTACAGCCCTTGTAGCCAGGTGCTTTCCATGTTCACTCCAGATTGCTGAAACAAGAAGCATGTCCAGCCTCCAGGGCTCGCCAGCAGCTATTGACTAATATGAGCACATTGTCTTTGGTGGCAGGAGGGAGCACCTTGCTTTATCTGTGCATTCCCTGGCAAGCAGCAGTGGTGGAGCAAGAGACATGTCTCTCTGCCCAGGTAGGAGTATGGATTCAAGTCTCAGAATGTAAATAAATATGTAGCCATTCAGTTGGAGGAGTTAGAGGTGACAGGTTGCAAGTGTAGCCAGGACACCTCCTGAAGGGTTGTTTGGTGCGGGCATGTGGATGATTGGCCTTTTCCAGGTCACACTGGATTAAATTCATGAACATACTTGGGAAAGTGGGGGTTTCTCTTAAGGTTTTTCCTTGGTAAAATGACAGAAGAGTTGAGGATTAGCAGTGCCAAGTGTCTGATATAGCAACCACCATCTGTCTTGGTCACCTTTCCATCACCACTTTATGGCCAATAAGACGGCCTGAGCTCTTTCTTTGCTGCCAGATTTGCTTGCTTCAAGAACAATTTGGCATGCTGACCTGGAGCTGGTTTTTCTATAAAATATAGACATAGGCATGTCCTACTGCAGGAGGTACTATGAACATGGGGTTGTGATTGACACTGGGGTACAGGCTGCCCATGGCCCCAAATCCTTCGAGACAGTACTGACCTACTGTAACACATGATTATCTCACTGCAGTATTTAAAAATATATACTCCCTGCTAAAAATGGAGTGCTCCACTTGCCAACTCGACTCAATCTAGATCTGTCTCTGTCATTTCAGTGTCCAGTCCCTGGCAAGCCAAATCATTCTACAAGCTCTGACACTGAAGACACAAAATCACCGATGGAACAGTGCTGATAGGGTCAGAGGTGCAGAGAAATCAGCTCTCCACTGCATGAGCCATCCTCCAGCTCACAGCTGGTACAAATGGGTACATCCTTGGCAGTTCAATCACTACTGTCCCATTGGCTAGAAATGTTGTTCTTTCTGACATTAGAGTATACACAGGCTCAGCCCAGATGCCAGTCATGAAACTAAATGTGCAGTGTAATGATTGGCAAAATCTCCAGTGTTTTGTTTTATTTTAGCAGTGCTCAAAAGTCACAATATCCTGCTTAGATATTAAAAAGTACCCTGTACTTTGTCTACTTACAAGCGACACAGTGGCTCTGCCTCATTCCAGAATGTCCATTCCCTAACACTACATTTATTGGAATAGTAGGAAAAGAAAAACAATTGCAATTATTTTTTGCAGAGGGGGAAAGGTGTTGTGTTTAAAGTTTATGTTTTACTCTCAAGTCCAGAAATCTTTAGGTTCTGGTAGGAGCTGTGCCTCCTTGTTCCTGAGATTGGCTTTCTGTACAGGCCTTCAGTAAGGATTTTACTCCATTGAGAAGTTTTCTGTTTTGTTTTGGGATGTTTTGTCGCGGTGACAATTTTGGGTCATGCCAAACCTCCACGTGAACATCTCAGTTACACACCTGCAGCCCCACCTTTCTCCAAAAAAACACTGAGAGCATTCCTCCCCCTCACAGACAAAGAGAGCAAGCTCTTTGCCCAGAACAACAGAGGCTTTCCTGGTAGCAAATACCTATTCCTGTAGTCACTCAAAGGAGAAGACACGTTGGTGACAAGTCTTTTCCTTTTGTTTATTCTTCCCATAGGGAAGAATCTTGATTCCTACCCAAATTCTGTTTGGAGGGTTTTGGTTTTTTGGTGATTTGTTTGTTTGTTTGTTTGATGAAAAAGGTATCACCATGTAAGGGGTTTTAAGCTGCTGCTGAACCCAGATGATGGTGGTAGGATGGCATTTTGCTGTTACCTTTCCTGCAAAGCTGGCTCATGAAACTGTGTCCCAAATTGTTGGCAGTGTGGCTTTGAAGTGTTGTGGACAGTGAGCTGGCCCAGGTAGCTGCCCCATTCCCCACAGCCTTGTACCATTGAGCAAGTGAAGTCAATGAAGAGAAGAGTTTGACAGTTAGTTTGACAGCTGTAGGAAAATGACTGTATATGATGATTAATAAATAGAGAATATTTATGAATGCCTTCCCTCTGAGAATCAGGCTAATATTAATTATACTTTTCTAAATCCTATCTATAAAGTCATCTACATTTAGGTAAACAGAGTCATAGAGATTTTTCTGTTGGCATAAATACAAGGCAGAGTCCCAGCTCTCAATTATTACTTCAGACTCCTGGATGCCAACCTTCCTTCTCTGTAAGGACAAAAAGAGAAACCAGCTCCAGAAAATATAGTCAGTGTTTACATTTTATTGAACCACTAGACATTGCTGTTGGCCACATCATGAAAACAGTGCAGCAAAGAGAGCCTTTCATTTGCCTGTGCTTGGCAGAAAGTGTCGTTCTTTGGTTACTCAGCTGAAGTTGACAAGTTGCCCAGTATTTTTATTATCAGGTTGTCAGCTCAATCTCACTACTGCCCTCTTAATTTATTATTTTGTATTTCAAAATCACAGGTGTGACTCATTGCACAGCCACAGGTTATAATGAAGTATCCCACTCATCCTTTAGCTCACCCTTTGTTGAAGACAATGCAGATTGCGGAAGGTTTCTGAGGAGGTAAGAGGATTGCAAAAGAGTCAAAGACTCCTCTTTTATCTTACCTATGTGTGGGCAGTGAAACTGCCTGATATGAAACCAGCTGGGTGCAAAGGTGGGCACAGAGGTTCATTTGTCATTGTGTCGAGGGTTGAAACTCAGAAGATACAGCAGATGCCATTGAAGATAGGCACCCCAACTTAAATCACCTCACCCCGAGGGTGAGTCCAGAGAGACAATCCTATGATAACACACTTCTTCCAAGATTTCCTCTATGCTTTAGTTTCCAAAAGGACAGAAGATGAAAACCAAGCAGGCATTTTTCAATTTAAAAAAATCTTATTCCCTGCATTTTATGATTTAAATCTGGAAGTGACTCTAAGTGTAAGATTTTGCCAGCATTGTGCAAATAAGAATCCTGTGGCATTAGAGTTTTTGAAGTATAAATATATGTTTCTTAACATAAAGTGATGCATCATCCCTGTTTCTCCTAGGAGTATCTGGGATAAGTTGGTGGAAAGAAGGAGCACAGTTCTATTGGAAAGAATTGCTGCTGATTATGAAAATGACGTGGAAGTCATGGGCTGAATTAAATATTTTTCCATATTGGAAAAATGATGGGAAAGCTCCCTGGTATCAACAGCTCATGTGAAGCAGAGGAAGAGATCCTTTTATCACAGAAGAAGAGTGTCAAAATCCAGAGCTATTATGAATCAATTTGCTCTTTTAATTGTCTTGTACAGACGTCTGTCTCCGCAGCAGAAATGCTGAGCTCATGCTACATGAAAACAAACCACATAAACTTGAGGAGATACGAACAAAATTTGTTCCTAACAGAAAGAGCTTACAAAGCCACACACCCCAGTGTCCTGGCAACTCATCTCCCTCCCCAGAGGGAAAGATGCATGTCCTGTGTCCAGTCTGAGTACCCTGGAGCAGTGACAGGCAGGGGCAGAACTATTGGGGTACTTGGCTTTTTAAAGCTGCAACACGGAGCTGTGGCAATGCCAAAAATGTCCCTGGTCTGCTCTGTCTCATTGCTGGGGGGGAGGAACTATGACTCAAAGCCTGTCCACTGGCAACACAGAAAACTAAACCAAGAGCACTGGTTCAGCTCTGCCATATCCAATTTCTGTCAAGTATAGAATAATAGCTATCCAGCGAGCTGGGACATGCTTCACCAGCACCAATAGAGTTGTGCTTCAGAGCATCCCTCGAGGTAGCAAAGAATTATCCCCATTTTATAAATGAGGTAACTCAGGCACAGGGATTAAAGCCAGAATGTTCCAAACTGGCTGCCTACTGCTAGGTACCTACACCCATATTTACGCAACTCGTGGCCTGATTTTCAGAAGGGCAGGGCAATGAAAATTTTGGCCTGAGGGATTTGTTCACACACGGTTTACTGGTAAGAACACTCTGGAAGCCTGGTCTCTGCTACCCGTCTTGCGCCTTAACCACTGCAAACATCCTTTCTACCACTAGCCAAGAGCTGGTGAAGGCTTCTGGCTGTCCCCATTTGCCATGCAGATGTTCAGTTAGCAGTGCAGGCTGGCTGCCTACGTGCTCTCAGCTAGAGACTTTTAAAGAGCAACAGCAGAAGTAAAACTAGTGAGATTTCTTTGCTTCTTTCTCAGCTCTTCAGAGCCCAAGCAGCTTTGCTTGACTTACGGTGCTTTGCTAAAACAGCACGTCTGGTGTGTAAACCTCTATTCTGCTTCACATATGGCATCATCTTCCCCTCTGTCCCTTCCCCGTGTCCTGCTCAGGACACCTCAGCCTGGCAGGGCGCAGATCCAGTGCAGAACCAGTTACAGACCAGTAAGAGAAGGAAAAAACTGGCCAGATATATATCTGAGCTGCTCAAAAGCACAAGCACCAACAGGAGCAAGTTAACCCCAGTGCCCCCTCACCTCTCTTCTGCACTCTCTTTCTGGTCTTTAACTGGGCCTCAGAAATAGCCCTGATTTATTGGAAACTCTTGAGAAGCAAGAAAATGCAGTAAAAAACCTAGTCCCATACTATCAGCTAGCAAAACCCAGGAGGCAGAGCACTTGCTGGCCAGCTACAATAGAGCTTTGCAAGTGTCCCTGCTAAAATCATCCCTGCTAGGGGCTAATGTGATGCTTGTCTTAGCTTGTTAGAGAGCCTCGCTGTCTTTAGACACGTACTTGAAAAACAACGCTGGTGCTTGGTTGCTACCTGAGGGAAGAAGGACAAAGGATCTCGGCTGTCTCTGTGGAATGGTCACTGGTCGGGTCACCTCAAGCCTGACCTGCAATACCAAGTGCATGCTGCAAATCCGTTGCTGTCACTCCTTGTGCTTTGTCTCATCTATGGAGTCCCAGCCACCTCTGACCTCTTCTTTCCCTTCCTTCAGGCCGTGTCCTGCTCACGAGGCTCCAGCTCAGCTGCTCTGTAGCTTCCCCCCGCCCGGAGGGAGGACAGGCAGGAGGGGGTGACAACCTGCAGTAAAGGCTGAGGCTGGAAAAGAAGGAAGTGTCAGCTCAATCAGGTCAGCTCAGCCAACCAACTGCTGCTGTAATCCCTCTGCCTCAGGTCCCTGTGCTGTTCTGCTCAAGCTCTGAATGCTACTGTATGAGCAGCAACCTTGTCCCCATGGTACTGTCAGCCTGCAGCATCCAGACAGGGAGATGGGGAAATGGGGTAAAGAGGAAGCAACTGATCATGAGAATCTCCCAGAACTGTTTCCAGATCCTCCTTTTGCAGTGTGTTTTTGGGAGCATGGACTTTGAGATGGACTTTACCCCTACTGAAGTTCGGAAGTCCAGACTTAGCGCCCTCTGATTTCTCCAGAAGAAGGCTGAGAGCTAGATCTGAATCAATTCTTACGCTGCAGCTCATCTCCATATTCACAACAAACCCAGAACCTTTGAGAAGCTGGCAGTGACATGGCCCCATTTCCTTCTGCCCAGGTCTGAGGTGCCTCTTTTGGGATGGGAGCAATTGAATCTCACCAATCTGTCAGCAACCAGGAGGAAGCCAGGGAACAAATGCCTCCTATTCAATAAAAGTTGGTGCTGCACTTTATACAGCAGTCAGTGCATTATTCTGTGGTGAAAACAAACCCTATTCTTCTCTGCCAGATAAACACACTTTATCCTATAAAGAGCAGCATTTCTGACTGTTCAGCAGCAGCCAAACTCACGATGGGAAAAATAACAGGTGTTTGTAAGACACTCCCTGTTTATTCACAGTGCTTAAAATAATTGCTTAAAAAAATCCAACAGAGATTTAATTTTCTGTGCTCCCACATTTAAAAAAACAAAAGCAAAAAAAACCCCTAAGCTTGGCTCATGGTAGTTGAAGGCAATTCATTATGAAAGGGGTGTTCTTTCTGTTGTGGTAGCAAAGAAACCTACTTATAAAAGCTCCTGAGGAGCAGAATAGTAAGGCAAATTCCTGCCTAGAACCAACACTTCCCTGTGCTTTTCATTAAGCTCTCCAGGTGGAAGCTTTTATTATCAAAACATGTGATTTTATTGTCAGAATGGGATGAGCAGGGATTAAGCTCCTCCAGTTGGTGCCCATCATCTGCCCTCTCCAATATTTTATAAGGCAACAATAGCCTTGGCCTGGCTTATGCCCTTCCATCTTGTCCTGGTGGTGGAACAGGAGATAAGTGCATTGCTCCAGGGGGAATAGTGTGTCTCAGAGGCACAAACCTTTCTTCAATCACTGCTTGCTTCTCCGGGAAATAACTGGCAATGGCTCTTGATCAATAGACCACTTTCCAGCGCAATGGGCTGACACACTGTGCTGGAGGAAGAGGACAGACACTCCCTGTCTCCACCCACTCTCCCCATGCGTGCCTACAGCACAGATTTGGGACATCCCTGAGCCATCCAGAGGGTGAGGGGACACTCAGTGCTGGGATTTGGTCCTTGTGGTGGTGAATGGGCCATGGATGAAGTCCCTGCAGGAACCACTCAAGAGAATATAGCATCATTCCTGAGGGCTAAAAGCTTCATGAGACGATTGTGGTGGTCCTCTGTCCTCAGGACTTTCCCTTCCTATGGGATATGGCTCTCCTCGAGGCTGGTCCCCTGCAAGATGTTGGGATAAGTCAGAGATGCTCGGTAGTTCCCAGGAAATCTGGAGAGAACCTGGAGCAATAGGATCCCACCTAGCAGCACCCCAGTGCTGTCCCAACCCCCAGGTGCTGCTCCTGGTGGCTCCTGGACTGCCATCCAGGTGGGTGTAGACACAGCCTACCCCTTGCCTCCAACATGGGACCGAGACATCCTGATGCTGGGAGTAAAACATAGCCACATTTTAGACTTTACTGTCCCCACAAAGGTGCAGGAAGGGTTACACAAGCCAAACCGTCTTCCTGGGAGGGCTCACTTGTCTCTAAGCAGTGGTCATGAGAGACAGGCAGATGGGAAGGGGCTGAGCAGGGCTTACAGCGGGGACAGGGCTCCCAGCGCTGTGGTTATTATCGGTGTTACGGCAGCATTCCCAGCTGAGACCAGGCTGTCACGGCACCGTCAGGCTTGTCACACACAGCAGCCTCTGGCCTGAGCAAAAGAGACAGATGAAAGCCAGAAAGGGAAACAGAGGCACGGGGAGAGCAGTGATTTCACAGGGGTTAGGCAAGAGAGCGGCGCGGGTCGGTGTGGGGCTCGGCAGGCTGTCACTGTCGCACGGGATGCAGCAGCGACGTGCCCCACTGCACTGGGGCTGCTCAAACAGCCACTGGGACGAGGCGGAGTGCAGCTTCCCAAAGGGCATTCCCACCGGCAGAGAGGAGAAGATGAAAGAAGGCGGCTGCAGTGCGTAGCGGGGCCAGATGAAAGGGTTCAGAGGCCGGAGGGGCAGAGAGACGGCTGTGACTCAAAAAGCAGAGCCAGAGGCAGCGACAGCCGCGCACGGAGCGGCTCTGGCGTTAGACACAAAGGAGTGCTGCAGCAAAGCACAGGGTCCGAGAGCAGCCCGGAGATCAAACCCGTCCTGAGCCCAGCCAGACTGAAAGTGTCTGAGCAACAAAGGAGCTCACACTGCTCCGGTGCCGGCAGCTCGAGGCCTGCGGGGCAAGGCAGGGCTTTATGCACACAAGTGAAGTACAACCAAGTCCTCTGCACTGGTCTGGGCAGAAAGCGCCGAGATGGGAAGGATGGGATGGGATGGGATGGGATGGGATGGGATGGAATGGAATGGGATGGAATGGAATGGAATGGAATGGAATGGAATGGAATGGAATGGAATGGAATGGAATGGAATGGAATAGTTAAGGTTGGAAAGGACCTCTAAGATCATTGAGCTCAACCATTAACCTGACACTGCCAGATCTGCCACTAAACCATGTCCCTAAGCACCACTTCTATGCATTTTCTGATCACTTTGCAGGGCAGTGATTCCATTACTTCCCTGGGCAGCCTGTTTCAATGTTTGACAACCCTTTCAGAGAAGAAACTTTTCTTGCTATCCAATCTAAACCTCCCCTAGTGCAACTTGAAGGCATTTCTTCTTGACCTATCATTTGTCACCTGGGAGAAAAGGTTCACCTCCCCCTGTCTACAACATCCAGTAGTTGTAGGGAACAATAAGGTCCCCCCAAAGTTCCTTTCCTTCAGACTAAAAAACCCCAGCTCCATCAGTTGCCCTTCCTTAGACTTGTGCTCCAGTAAGGCAAGTGCTTCTCCAAACAACAAGCAGCAAATGCCCTTTTTTAGGCAGGGTCTTACAGAAAAAATCAAGAAGCAAAGCTTGTACCTTTGCTTTGGTGCCCGTCAGGTACCAAACCCCATGAAAGCTTTTTCAAGATGGTAAAACCCACACAGAGTGGCATTTCCAAGGCACCCAGTGCCTTTCAGCCTGGGATCTATCTGTCAACGTGCCCCTGGGGCAGATCTACGTGCCTGAATCTCCTTTGCCAGGCAGGCAGTCCCCAACCCTGTGCAGCATTTCATCTCCACTGGAGCAATACTGGTGACTCAGCGCTTCCCCTGCAAGGCACTGCGAGGGCCCTGCTCCAGCGGGGGATTATAGCAGCAACCCAAGCACAATAACGGTGTGGCTGAGCAGCAGGGATTTATGAGCAGGCAAAGAAAGTGAGAATTATAGGTGTCCAGTCCCTATGACAGAACCACCATATATTTCCTCCAACAAAGCGTGTGACAACAGCTCCATAAATTCACATAGTAACAGAAGCGAGCGCCAGCTCATCATTGCAGCTATTTAAGGAGCCAAGTAGCACTCTGTGCTTATTGCAGAAGTTCACAGTTAGTTAAAAATAAGCATTAAAAAAGTCACTTTTGGGCCCTGGCTGAATAAGGCTTTTTTATTCATGATGCCCAGCTTTGCGTTCTGCCTCTTCTCCTTTTATGCCTACACAGATTCTCTTAGGCAGAATTTCGTGTTAGGCACTGTCAGCTTCCTTCTGAAGGAGCTTAACTTAGGATGTGCCATAATCAATTGTAAAACTTAGCAGTGACTATGAAATACTTGATCCTTTTCAATACCAGCAGATCTGAGATGTACTTTAAAAATTCCTTAGCTCCAGCCCATTAAATATCTAAAGAGAATTTCCCTGAGATGTAATTGCTGAAGAGAATAACCTCGATATCTACAACATGCTGAATAGGTTTTTTAATGCTGTCTCATGATCAGATTATTTGCAGTACCTGTCAGCTAATGTGCTGTTTTCATTGCTAATTTAACACTTCTTCCTGAAGGGAGAAGGGGGAGAGGGTGAAAACAACTTTTCACAGTGAACTGGAAATCAAAAAATAGCTGTGTGTTTTGTTGTCACTTCTGCTACTCTCTTTTCTGACACATAAAGAGAAGCTCACTTTAATATGACTAACTCCCCTTAAACATGAGAAATATCAAGTTTCTCTGAATCCCATGGCTTTTATTCTTTTTTCTTGAAGCTTTAGGCAAAATTTGAAAGAGACATTTCAGCTAGCAAGAAAAGTTGGAACTTTCCTAGGTTAAGGCTTAACTTCAGCACCAATTGGAATATAATTCTCCTATAAGAAAAAAATTTGGTATCTCAGTGAAAAACTGACAGATAGGAAATGTAAATTAAGGCTTGCTGTCTGTGAAGCTGGAACTCTAGGGCCCCATTCTGCCCCAGAGTCTGCTGTCCTGCTCAGACTTGGTTTCCCATGCAGCACCTGGCACTCCTGCCTATCAATCCCCTTTTCCTGGGAGCCTTTCCTGAAGTCAGGACAACAGGCTGGAAACCTGTCCTTGGAGTCTGATGAGGACTTGGTCTGTGTGCACTAAAATTTTGCCAAGGCAGATCCCATGACATTTTCCCAGGGTCAAAATCATTCAGATTAGCAAGAAAGAGGAGATTCTTGTTTGGTTGGTTTAGTAAGAAGGTGATGTTTTGTACAGAAATGACATAACTTTGGAGGAAAAAAAAATAAGGTTACTCAAGAGCCAGTTTAAAAGAAAAGTGTTGAATGGAAAATTTTCAGCCAGCCCCATGGAGATCCCTCCTTTATCTCCAGGTTTGGAAGAGCTGCTGCCCTGCTCTCTGTGGTGGATGGTGTCACATTGCACACTCCTCCAAGGGCAGCAGATTGCTTATGCATTAGTTCTTTTGCATAATACCAGCAGTTATAATGGGTTTGGGTGTTTGAGGGTTTTTTTTTACACACATTGTTTGATGCTAACAAACTCAGGAAGGAAATTTACAGTCTTGAATGGGGAGTGAGGTCTATGAGACCTCAGTCCCCAGCAGGACTGAGCTGCTGAACCTTGCAGTGACTCAGCCAGCACAGGAAGCGTTTGTTCTGAGCAGCCCCATCTCCTGTCCCCCTCTGCTCCAAGCACAAGGTTTATAAACAGGTCATGATAGTTTCTTTTGATTTTGCTTTTGGGGATTTTTTCATTCTTTTTCTTGGAGTGTTTCATTGCTTTCTGTGTACAGGGTTATTTACTAGAAATAAACTACATTAAATGGACAACGTGCTTAAGCAGAAAGTCTTGAGAAGGGCATCCTCACCTTCTGTGGTAGAACATCTACTATTCTTGGTTGGATGCTGTCATACAGGTTATGCAAAATTAAATGTCCTTCTTCTCTTCCTTTGTTCACACCTTGGAGACCAAATATTGCACACAAAATTGGAGGGCTCCCCATCGGAGAGCAGGGCTCAGCCAAGAGGGTGCAGCAAACATGGAGGACAGAGAGAAAAACCACAAATAAAAGATCAGCATGGGGTTTCATGCAGAGATCCCCATCTACATTATTATATTTATATCTGACAGCAGCTCTTCCTGTTCAGCAAATTCACCCCATCTCACCGTTCCCAAATCTGACATGTAACGAAACCAATTAAAATACTTGTTAACTTAAATAAATAAACAAAGACACGAAGGAGATGTGACTGTTCAAAGCCTAGCAGCTTGTACTTGTGCATTTTTGTCTCCTCATTAATCTGTTTATGAAAGGGGTTTGATTAGTTCCATATATTCAGCTTTTAAAGTTAATACCTTAGTGGTCTAAAGTGTTTGTACCAAAGCTAACACTGAATTTTCTCTCTGCTGCAATAAACATGTAAACGTGAACTGATTGATGCATGCAAACAATTTCCAAGATTGAGTTCAAGAACACTTTTGAAATAATGTTTAAAATGCTATGCTGGGAAACAGCACAGGGCACCTGTTAGTTTATTCTGGCTAGGGAAACTTCATACACCCTCGTACTTCTCTATGGATGTTTGTGTCTGGTACAGAGACTCACACATTTTGAATTATTATTCTATGGGATACATTAAAAAACGCAGCAGTTTTGTACAGCTATTGACCCAGCCCCAGAACCCAGCCCCTATCTGATCCGAGCCCCATCTGCACTCACACGATCCCAATCTGATTTGCACTGCACGCTCCTCTCTACGTGTTGCAGCTCAGCTCAACTTTGTCTTAAAGCAGGCTCCCACCCCTATCAACACTTCAGCATGTGCTGAGCCCCATTCCCATGGCCAGGGTGGGTTGGTTTGCACACAGACAGTTAAGTGCATGTATAAATATTTACAGAGTTTGAGGCACGGTCTGCCTAATTAGGTTTCCATAGCAATTAGCCCAATATCTTGATTAAGACCTGAGGCTGCTTTTATTATAATAAAAAAATAATACAAACCCCACGATATTGAGATGATGAAACCAGAGCACTCTTACGAGAAGAGAGTAAATGTTGGCTCAGCAGCAGGGAATGGACTCAGCAGGGGCACAATGATAAAGCAAACGAAGGTGATGTTCTGCTGTGTGGGGAAATACTCTGTACCCCAAGACATAGGTTTAAGATCTACTGAGGAATTAGGCATCTTTGCTAAGAGCAGCTACTATAGCCCTGTTTTTCCTGGATTTCAAACCTGGTTTTTGTTGCTGTTTTTAGCTAACATTCTTGGAAAAAATGGTGTTTGCTCACATGATAGAGAAGTGCCTACAGCTTTGTCTTTATCTCAGAAATCTTTGAGCAATTTTCAGTATTAGCAGAGAACCCGCACTGAAAGTGCAAAACACAGGGTCAGCAGAGCAATAACTTCTTTGCTGAGAGAGCATTTTGTGTCTCCACAGTTACTAATATTATACATATTAATTACTGTGAGCAGCAATCCATGAAGAAATTACATCTACAGAGCAGTTGTGCTTCTGCTGTAGGTCTGCTGCAGCCAGAAGCAGAGAGGTCATTGCTCCTGGCTGGTGGGACAGAGAGATGCCCAGGAAAACGCCCCAACCTTGTCTCTCCATCCCACGTCTGCACTAAGTCAATTGGAGGGGCTGCCACTAAGCCTGTAAAGCTCCAGCAACAAGTTCCTGCTTTACAGACACTGACAGCACTTCCCACTGAAACCAGCCTTAAGCCAGCAGTTGACCAGTGTTGAATATGCTTTGTCTTGTTTTCTTATTTGGACATCATTATTTTTCTTCCTGCCTCATCAGTTTTCCTTTTTTCATATGAAGTTTCAGTACAAACTAAAACCTTTTATTAGGTTTTTTAGGAAGGGAAGATGCTGCAGAGTACTGTTAGATCCACAGCAAATCTAGATTAAGCAAAATGGCAGCTCATTAGCTTTCATGGACAGGCATTTAAAGTACTTAAGAGGGGACATAGAGCACTGCCCTTTACATTTACTTTGGCACTAATATCAGATTAGAAAGAGAAAGGTTATTAAGTAAAGGTAATTGTCTGCTTTGTAGAGGGAATCTTTCTGAGGTACAGCCCGAGGCACTAAACTTTAAGAAGGTTAATTGTCTCATGGTGGAAGTCAAGCTATTACTGTTATTATGGACAGTTAGGAAAAATTCAGCTGACATCCAAAGTCCAATAACGAGTCTCAAAGATGGAGCAGATTGGCTGATAGCCACAGGCCTGCAATTAGAAAAACTGGCATTATGAAAATACGGGTGAGGCAGTGGTGAGCCCTGTCCGTGCAGATGTGGTACAGCAGCTGGAGTCAGGAAGTGGCACAGGGGTGCTCCGACAGCCAGCCAGAAGCTGAGCCTAGGAAAAGCCCCCGAGCTGGGTGAGTGGAGGATGGCCTCAGGAGAGATTTCTGACGAGGACTTGATGCTGACCCCAAGTGAAGCCAGCCTCTTATTGCTCATTCTCACATATGACAAAACAAAGCACTGGCCCTAAGAGCTCTAGAGGTTTGGCTGGAGTTGGCACTTGCAGCTGATTCCACCCTCTCAAAGAAGTGGACATTCTGTCCAAAGTGCCCAGAAAATGGTTAAAGGTTTTAATCCTCCTGGCTCTGCTCATACCCATCCTTCACACCTTGTTCAAGCCCCCTCAGTGCCTCTATGTTCCCCTCTCCCAAATGTTTTAAAAGAAACAGAAGGAGCAAGAAGCTCAGTTGTGATGGGATAAAACTATGAAAAACATGCTGAGGGGGTAAGTCAAGGCTTCTTCTGCAGCTCTCCTGGGCACAGGTGGGGAAGATTGAATATTTGGATGTACAAAAATACCAAAATGTTCATACATGTGATTCTGGCTCAGACTTACAAACTGCTAGGAGAAACCTCAGCAGGAAGCCCACTGCAAACGTCCTCAGAAATAACATTTCCCTCCATTTGCAAATATTTGATTTTGTTGGGGAGGCTTGAATAACAAAACTCCATCTCCTGGACAGCAAAATTCTGGCTCAGCAGCTTTCTGTCCCCTCTCCCAGGAGAGACAGTCACATCCAGACCCAACATGTCCATTGTATTTTTAACCCTAGACTGGGGATTTCTCTTCAGGTGCAGGAAAGCCTTTTCACCTGTGAATCCACCTCTGCCACTCCAAGTATTGTCTTACTTGGGCTTCAGCTCTCTGGGTCTGTGCAGGCAGGAGATGAGGATTTTCCATGCCCACAGTTCTCGTGCTGTACCAGGGAGGGACAGCTGTGACCCACACAGTGCTGGCAAAGAGCTCTGGGGTGTTTGACACTGTAAACCCCTCACCTGTTCCGGAAGACAACAACTATTTCTTCTGTGTTTGCATCAATATTTAACCACCTCAGCACATCCTGCTGACAGCTTAAGGGTAAATGTCAGCCTGGACATTTTCCTACCCCGGGCTGATTTTCATCTTCCAAAGCCCCCAGCAAACTGCATCTTTGCTGGTGCTCTTGTGAGGAGGAGCTGTCACCAACCACACTGCACAGATGGGAGCAACCAGGGGACACAAAGGCAAGGAGCTTGTCCCCAAATTCTGTGACACAGCACAGAAATTGGATGTAGAGATACACTGCAACCTGAGGGTCCCAGGGCAGCCTCCTCTGCCAGAGGGGACCACAGGTCCAAAACCAGTGTGTATGGGATCACAGGCAACTCTGGACGTGATAACCACAAGAAAAAGAACAGGTTCAAGGAAAAATATGACTCACACAGGTTAGACAGAAGGAGCAGTGAGGCAGGGACTGCTTTAGGACAATCTCCTGTTCCTCACTCAAGCACTCCAGTGTGCTGCTGGAAGTGTTTGCCCTCAAGACCTTGATTTTGATCTGTCTGCCAATGGCTAGCTAAGGACAAGAGGAAGGTGTATGAATGTGCTTCAGTGACATGATGTGATTCATCCAGAGAGACATATTTCAAGTAATCCCACTGGACAGGACAGGCCAGGTCAGTGTGATGGCTATGCTCAGGAACAAAGCCCTGCAGTCCAGACTGGACAAAGGGTCTGGGACCCAAAACTGCATTTCCTCAGAAAGAATTCTGGATAGAAACAAAAAGTGGTAAAAGAAGAGCAGAAGCTGACATGATGATATAGGCTAAGCAGGGAAAGAAGCTGTCCTGTGCTCCTTCAAAGCCTAACATAACCCCTGAGCTCCACACTTCAGCTGTGAGGTGACTGATGTCAGGATAGAGAGGGGCTGGCCCTGTCAAGGCTGTCTCAGGGCACTTGCAAAGGTACACTTGGCAATGACAATGGGGAAAGGAACTGGAGAGGACCTTGGGAAAGGCTCTTTTCTCGAGTAAATGAACTTTTTGGAGATCAATCCTGCTTGACTTATTCCTTACTTAAGGCTTCTGTTTGCTGAGCTTGGCCGTGTGCTGGTGAGTTGTCTGTCACACCATCTCCACTGTACTGCCACTGAGAAGAGTACCAGAACCCAACCATTGCAATTAAACGTTATTGATAACAGCTGCTAAGACACAGGTAAACCAGAAAAGCTTCAAGATACCTACTGATTGTAGCATTCCTTGAGCAGGAAAGCACAGCCTCACACAGAATTAGGCAGCTTGTAAGTTGAGTCAGAACTGCCCTCCACCTTTGGCCTTGGCAGTTGTCCTACAGCAGAGTCCTCAGTGGGTGAGTGTTGGGGTGACTTGCAGTGTTACCCCTGCTCAGGCTTGAGAAGACATTTAGTAACTAATGGAGCTGAGCCCTGTCTCACACATTCTCCTCTGTATTCTTTGTAAGGACAGTTAAGCCATCTCAAAAGAAGAGGATGGGGTCAGTAAAAAATCCTCCTGTACATCGGGTTCAATAGTAAATATTCTAAAACATTAGCAGAGTATTATTTTTCTGCTGGAGAAACCAACGCATGGGTTGATACAGTGATTTCCTGGAGCACTGCAGCTTTCTCACAATACTCCCAAGGAATGAGGGCCAGTGTATGATGTGAGTTGATCCCTGCAGTCTCCTTTGTCCTTGTAAACCAGGTTGATAAAAGCCCAGGTCTCTGGACTTCCAGTATAACACTGTGTCTAGTAGACCACACTACCCTCCCCATTGCTCCTTCTCAGGTGATGAATCTTCTCCCTGTCCCTACAACTGCTCTTTCAAGTCTGCTTCCCCTGCTGCCTACACAGCCAGGACCTTCCATCCAGCTCAGGGGAATAAGGGCAGGATGAAGACAGGAGCTGTAGGTAGCAGCTTCCTTGCAGCACTTTTCTGCTGCCGAGGAGGGAGAAAAGATGGCCCTTGAGCTGTGGAAGTTGGCAGAGTCCCCGTGAGGCCATTCTCTGCTGGCCAGCCTTGCTGATGAGCTGTAGAACAAGAACTGGCCAGCACCCACAAGGCAAACCTGCTGCTGATTGCAGGAGAGCTCCAGAAAGGTTAAAACCCTTTTCACTCTGACGTCTCTGCAGCCCCTTCCTCCAGCCAGAGCTCCACTTAATAATTAATTGGAGCATTATGCCCCTTACCAAGCAGCAACCAGGACATTTCGATCCTCCTGAGGAAAGCTAAGTCTCTATTTCTGTAATGACTGGCAGCAGGAGATAGGAGGCATTTGCAGAAGGAGGGTGGAGTGCTGTCACTGCTGAATCAGGCTATCAACCTATTCTTGCCAGCCACTCCAGGGCTCAGTGCAGGGAATTTTTTATCCCTTCAGCATCTACTCAGCTGAGCTGGTCACAAGGTGCAGGTTACACCGCAGTGGCATGGAGACATCAGGAAGCAGTACTTTCCTAGAGAGAAAGACCAAAGAAAGACATGGGAGGCCCAAGCAGAAGTGGACCCCAGGCCAAGGCTCCACTGCTGACACTGTGCTTCTGTCTCCTGTTCCAGCAAGGCCAGAATACCAAAGCTTGTGAGATTTTAGCTCAGAGAAAATAAAAACAATTGCTTTCCAGATCATTCCCTTACCAGGAAAGCCATCAAAAGGGGGCTCTTTACTCTCCTCAATGCTTTCACATGCCATCCAGCTAGGCAGTTCTGGTGCTGGCTGGGGTACCTGGGATGTTTCCATTCTGCTTTGAAGTTGTTTGTGCTTGCAGGTGTGTCTATAATCCCACCCAGTCATGTACCCTGGTCCAGCGAGTAGCACATCACACTCGAAGTAAGAGAAATGAGGTTTGTACTCCTCCATATCATAAGGGGGCTTATGAAAGAGCTGCAGAGGGACTTTCTACAAGGGCATGTAGCCATAGAGCAAGGCATGGTGACTTTAAACTGACTGAGGGCAGGTTTAGATTAGATAGAAGGAAGCTTTTTTTATAATGAGAGTGATATAACACTGGAAGAAGTTTCCCAGGGAATTTGTGAATGCCCCATCCCTGGAAGTGTTCAAAACAAGGCTGGATGGAGTTTTGAGCAAGCTGGTACAATGAAAGGTGTCCCTGCCCTTGGCAGGAGGGTTGGACTAGGTGACTTCAAAAGGTCTCTTCCAATGCAAGTTATTCTATGATTCTACAGTATGTAATGGTTTGTTCAAGTCTCAGATATTCCCTATATCTCTCAGATAATAATTTTCACTGCCAGTATAATGTGAACAAGAATTCCTTACAGAGTGACCTGAGGTCCCCTGATCAAAAGCGTTAAGCATTGTCGTCATAGTCAACTGAAGCAGAGGTAATAGCTGTAAGATTAGTTATATTTATGGCACTGTCCTTATCATCACTCATTTTATGTGTGCTCTGCTCACCAATCCATATTTACTGCTTGGAACATTTTGGGCCCTTATACAGCCTCATAAATCCCAGTTAATTTTGATTCAAGATGGTCAACAATACATCCTAAGCTAGTAGCTAAGCAAAGATCTAGCAAAAAAAACCTACAAAAGCTTTCTTCTGATGGACAGCACACCATTCACATGCTACCAAATATCTGTGTGCTGTGAAAAGGTGTGGTGTTTGGTAAACAACTTAAAAAGCTAGAGCTAAAGCTATATGGAAGGTTTAATGACCGGGTCATCAGTAAGTTACAATAACTCAAAATATCCCAGTCAAAGTGCTAGGAATTATTTGTATCAGACTTTGTACTCAATAAGGACAGATAACAAAGACTTTCAATGTTATTTTAAAACTATTGTGTATATGTATTCCTAACCTCCTTTTTTCATTTGCAGGTGTTGGGCTCAGGGTAACTAAGGATCCTGAATTCACAAACAATAGGATAAATGCATAACTAAATGTTGCAGTGAAAGCTTCCAGAAACAATATGATTTTTCTGGCAGTTACAAGGTATTAAAAATACATTAAGACATAGTGGAAGAGACTATTGATACTCACTGGAGGTGATCTCATGGGTATAATGGAGGTCATGCCAAGTCATGACAAGAAATTGCACAACAGTGCCTAGTTTAATTTCTCCAGTACACACTGTGCTGAACTCTCACTGTTCTCCACCTGTCCTGAAATACCTTGTTTTGCCATAAAACAAGAGATATCTTGTCACTTGCCACCAAGTAGTCATGAGATCTCACAAAAGAGAGACTTTCTCGACTTACAGGTTCAGTGGCTTTCATGGTTCTATGGTGGCAGGTGGTGAGAGATCAGAGAAGGAAGAGAGCTGACCTCTGAAACCTCATTTTCTCCCACCCCTCCAGAGATGGACACGCTGCCCAGGAGTCCCTCCACACTGCTCTCCAACAGTGCCTCTCTGTTTACTCTGGAATGGCACCAGACCCATAATCCCTCTTTCAGTCCTCTCTGCCTACACGTGGCATATTCATGAGCCAAAAAAAACCCAAGCTCAGGGTAGATCCCCACACTCTAAATGTGGATGCAGGCACCCCAGTCCTGCAGGCTGGGATTTCTGCTGGAGCAAAGAAACCTTTTCTCCCCCCAGAGATCCTGTGATAAAAAGGCATTTCCCCCCAAAACTGACTCTTATGGGGGCAAAGAAAAACATTTGATGCTTTCAGACAAGTGTCTTCTTATCCAGTAGGTTTTGCCAGTGAACATCTGCTTTAGACATACACTGAGTACTTCCACCACTGTTTGCACTGCTCCTGGTTGGAGACACTTTGATATCTGCCCTCCTGTAAAGGATCCAGCTGTTCTCCCTGGCCACTCAGGTCATCCAAGCAGCTTCCCTCTGTGTTAGTACATAGTCTGCCCATCTATTCTCCTTGACCCAAGGACTGTCTCTTACACTGACCACATCCTACAGTCCCACCACACTCCTAAACCCAGGCTTCTGAGAAGGACCTGCCACTTATGCCCAGCTTTAACAATTTTGCAATAAAGAGGAACCCAGGAACTGGCCAGGGTTGCTGAAAACCATTTTCATTTGGATCAGGTCAAATTTGTGAGTCTGTGTTTGGGATAAACAGCTCAGAAGCCAACTCAGACTTGCAGAGTGTATTTTGAAAACCATCATGAGCTCTATTTCAAAACAGAGTGAGAAGAGAGTATCTTTCATTATAAAACCCAAAACTTCACATTGGTTCCTCTCTCATTAAAGGATTTAAGATGCCATTGTTTTGAGGCTCTGAGGTTCTAACTTCTGATAAACAGCAATTGGGATGTTCCTGAATACATTTCAGTGCTGGATATATTTGGTTCCTTCCTTTCTTGGATGGCTTTGCTTTTTCCCTGATAATAAAAGCTTTCCATCTGGGGCACCTTATGCAATTATCCTTTTGTCTCTTCCACCAACAAAAAGCACCAAAAAAAGGACTAAGACAACATCATGACTGGGCTACAGTCCCAGGCTGGCAGTCCCTAGCTCTGATGTTTCAGGGAACAAGGAGATTTTTCAGGAAGTCATTTCCAGGGGAGATCCTCAATCTGCAGTCCCCAACACATGTACATTTTCTCTGGTGCTTTACAGGTGCCACCAGTGCTTTCATCAAAGAAAATGCAGCAAGATTTGGGATCAGGGGTCCTGGTTCCACAAGCTTCACTGCCCCATATCCTTGTACCACATCAGATTTAGAGGGGTGGTGATGAAGATGAAGGAGCAACAGCAGCTCTGGCAGGCCCCTCTGAGCTACCTTTAGGACCAACAGCAGCAGCAAAGACCGTGGTGCAAGTAGAAAACCTGCCAAGGAATCCAAGCAAGCATTAGGGTAGCTGTAAGTGGGTGCTGTTGCCAGGACTACACTGATGCTGCTAGCTGACCCAGCCAGGCCAGCACCAAGTATTTTGTTACTAATATCTCTGCAGAAATGTTACTAATACCTTCTGCCACCCTGCAGAAGTAACCCCCCAGCCAAGGGCAGTTCCACATTGAATGGATCACCGTGTGCATCAGCTGAAGTCAGGTCACAGCGTGCAGATGGCAAGGAAGAGCAAAAGAAAAGAAATGCCTGTGTTTTACAAATAGGGGAACTGAGGCACAGATGGAATAGGCAGCTAGTGTGCAATCCTGAGTGCATGCTGAGAAAAAGGAATGCTGAGATAAAGCCAGGGACTGAGAAAGTTCTCCAGAGCCTAAAGTCAGGGCGCCAGTCGTGATGTCAGCGCTGCACACATGCACACACACAACCTCTCTGGCATCTGCCCTGTGGGAAGCAAGGAATTTAATATTTATCTCTTGGAGCCTTTCCTGACAAATAATATCAGGAATATCTGTACAGCCCTTTAAGAGCCTTGAACAGAAGGCTCCATCAAAGCAATGTATTAATAGTTTGTTTGTTTTTGAAAAAGGGAACAGATGGACAAAATCTTGGAAAAAGGAAGAGAGAAGCAAGATGTGATTCTATGTTGTAAAATTCCTTTCCCACTTCCAGAAGTGACTAATATTCTCCATTTGGTGCTATTGTACAACAGAGACAAAAGGTAATGCATTTGCTACGATTTTGTTCTTTTGGTATGTTTAGAAATCTCTTTATCAAGCAAAGCTCCAGACTGCTGGCCCCACTCTCCACTGTTTTAATGAAAACCTGACATAGAGTTGCCAGTTGATAAAGCCACTTCTGGCATTCTTTTATTTCCTTATCTCCCTTGTTCTTAGGGAAGTGATGAGGCATTGTCAGGCACCCTGAGCGTGAGTGCTGGGTTGTGGGGGCCACCCCACAGCAGCTCGATACATTTCCACTGACAGATCACTCTGCACCTCTCTAGACAGACTCAATGCCTCTTCCTATGCTTCTTGAGGTCTTACTTACTCCAGAGCCACTTCAGCACAATGTCCTTGTGAATGTTTCCTGAAAGCAAACCCAGTTTGTCATGGGTTCATCACTGATTTGCTTTTAGAACTGCAAAGAACCTCTAGCACCAAACTCTGGACATGCCTTCACCTACAGATTCTCTAATTAAACAGCAATGGCCACTTGAAAGCTCACAACAAGGGCAGGAACAGAGCTGAGTTTTCTTGCTTCCAAGTGCCTGTGCTTGAGCTGAAGCAGTCTGCACTTTGTGTTTGCACCAAGGGCAGACAGGAGAGCCCTTTCAGTTCAACAGAACACAGTAGGGTCCAACAGCAAGCAAACACCTTCACAGCTATTGAGGTGGCTTCCATTAATACCCACATAGCTCCTAACAGCTTCCAAAGTAATTTTTAAAGCTATAAACCTGCTTTGGCTCCATCCAGGCCTTTAACAGGCAGGTGAGCTGCATGCTAGGTAAAGAAATGTATTCAGTTCCACGGGAGAATTTGAGGTGTTACAGCATGGCACGGGTTCCAGGCAGAAAGGGACCACACTGAAATATCTTCCAGAAAACAAAATTCTAACCAGCTGTATTTTATGTTTATGTTTAATTACCAATAGGTCACGTATATACATGCCTGTATTTTCATATATATTTATATGCAACATCACAGCAATCAAAGTTGAAAGGTTTCATTAAAAAAATACCAGAAGATGAATGTTGTCAGAACCTTTTTCTGTATCATAGCAAAACTGAAATCTCAGTAACAATAGGACTCTTATAGCTTTTCAATTCTTTACAACAGAAGGCTCAGCTAAAAGGGCAAAAAGCCGGTATAACTCCCCAGGATGGAAGGCAGCAGGACTCACACAAATGCTCCTTCTCTAGCAGAATGCCACAGAGCCCCTGATGGCCATGAATATCCTGGACTCCTTTGAGGACACCAGTTTAACACCCTCATGTCCTGCCAGGGGCTGGAGCACAGTGCTGACTGACTGGCTGACAGACAACCATCACTCTTTACAAGGCATGGAATTTCCGGGAATCAGCAAGTTCTCACTGCTGATTCAGATTTGATCAGATGTGGCTTGAGATGGTGCAGCTGGGTCTGAATGTTTTTGCTATTGAATGTAGAAGCTGGAGCACAGAACTAGATTTCCAGCCTTCGCTGAAGCACATTAATTACCTTTGCACAAGGTTTATGCACACCATCGTAGGCAGAATTTGCTTGGCAGTGCCCAGCTATTCCACAGGTTAAAAGGAGGAGGGAGAGATGGAGGACTTGTTCAGGAACATCAGAAACAGAGGTGCTGTAATTGGGGATAATCAGGGTATCTTCATGCGTCTCAACAGATGAGGATTGCTGCTACTGGGAAGAGGGGTGCTTAACTGTGTGCCCCATTCCTTCCAACCCTTCCTGCCATCCACACATTCACACACCGGAAAATACCTGTGTAAGGAGCATCCCTGAACTCCACCGACTCCTGTGTGCAAGCTGTGAAGAGCTTGGCGTTGCCAGAGCAAATCCCATGGGAGAGGCAACAGCAGGATCATCGCAGCACCGCTGGGCCCTCGGGGAGGAGCAAAGCGATCCTGAGGAGCACGGAATCCTCACAGCCGTGTGCCTCTGCTCTGAGCTGGCTTACAAGGAGATGAACCGCGGTCCCCTGCAGGGAGAGTTTCTCTGCAGTAAAAGGCATGGCAGTCAGGGGCAGCACTGCCTTCCACCGTCGGGCCGATTCCCCGTGCTCCAGCCGAGGAGCTCTCCTGGGCACGCAGAGCTGGGCCCGGGCGTTCAGCACCAGCGGGCAGGGGAAAGCTCAGCCTGGCCTCAGAAACCACCAGGTGTGGCCAGGGCAGAGACCTGGTCACCAGCCCTCAGGGGGACAAGCAGGGGACAGAGGGGAGACTCAGGCTGCTGAATCCAGTCTCGTGCTGCTGGAAGTAAACATATGCCAGGACTTTACCAGGTTCATCTTAAAACTGCTTCAGGTCATTGGGTTTTGGTCTGGCCTTGTGCTCCCAGCAGTTGTGCTGGGAACTGCTTTCCAGCCTTTTTTTCTGGAGTGGGGCTGCCGAGGTCAGGGCAGGGCAGTGCTGCCGTGACCTCATGCTGTGTTTTAACACACAGAAACAATATTTATACAGAATGCAGCTCAAACAGCATGTGTGTAGGGAAGCAAAGTACAAGTTCTCTTCTGCCTAGGCACTGGAGCAAGCAAACACCCAAGTGGGTTGCATGCACGCCAAGGATGGAATGAGTGTTTCATGAACAGCTCCTTACAGATGCACTCCTGTCCACACCAGGGTCAAAGACTTGTTACAACCATGAGCTTTATAAAACACAGAGATGTGAGTCCTGCCCCAGAGTGCTTGTGCTCGGTGTGCAGGTCTCCAGAGACACTCGCCTGTGAAGCCAATTTTGCTGTGCAGGCTGGAGTAAGCCGCCCATCATCTGTGTCAGCAAAGTGGGGACTCCTGTATTCCGAGTTCCCTGGATGAAGATCATCACTCAATACCAAATTCTTTGCAGTTCCATTTCACCATCTGACTTCTACAGCAGCCAGTGCTCTTTATAGAAATGTCACTTGCTTCATCTCACAAATCCACTGATGAGCTGTTACAGGCCCAGATGTCAAGCTTTACAGCAGGAAAAAGAAAATTAAGGTATTTGTGGTAGGTTTGTACTTTGTTTAATAGAAAAATAAATTAGGCACTTCTCTGTTAGAAATGTGAAGACAGCACTGAGCTAGTGGACAGATCTTCTTTAAAGAGATTAAAAGGACTATTGACAGCACCAGAAAATAAAATGTTTTGGTTCCTCCAACCCACAGTAGGAAGGAGATGGGGAGAGTGCAGGTACTGGCATGCCTGGAAAAAAGGATGGACACAGCCACTGCAGTGTCAGAGTTACTGCACTGTCAGTCCCAGCCTCACAAAAATCAGGGATTAAGGCACTAGAAGAATTTAAAGCAAAGGAAAATACAAATACTTTGACACAGAAGGTGTGCACTCTTACCTGTGCTTTTTCCCTCAGCCAACATAAGCATTAGAAAAGAAACTTTAATAAAGAGATTTAGCCATGATATTCCAGGGGCAGGGTCCCTACAGGAGACAGAAGGATGATAAAAATGGCAGGAGCTGTGCGTGCTGGGAGATAATCTTACTTTGCTTGCTGTAACAACTGCCAAGGGACAAGAAAAGCAGCAATTAATTATGATCATATTTTTTGAAAACTTCTTCTGCTTTGAGAGTTCACTATTAGTAAAGGAGCCAAAGGTTTTGTTTTTAGAGTGTGGCTTTTGTTTTGACATTGGCCAGTCATGAACACACAAAATCTCTCTGTAACAGGGGATGTAGCAGGGTGTGTGCAGGGGGTCTCTGGAATAGCTCCAGCCCATCCTCCCCAGGTGTCATCCAAATCTCTGAGCAGACATTTTCATTTTCCCTGCACAGTCCAAGCATATGCAAAAGGGTGAGAAACAACCTCCTGCTTCTTCTACAACTGAGCGCAGCGATATAAAAACCTCATTCTCTCTCCTTTTATGTTGCCCATAAAGCTCCAAATGTTGCTCTTAAATGGAGTCCCCCTCATGCATATAATTGAGCGAGTGATTTCTCAGCCACCTGCATTATGATTTTACTGGGCCAAATGTTGCCCATTTCTCTGTTAAAGCACTTTTTGCTGAGTTTTCAGCTGCTGCTATGCATGAATTTTCCAGAGCAAGCGTAGACAGCAAGCAGTGTAGAACAATTAACACTTGCAGCTAACCTTATTAACTTCCCTTGTGCACCAACAACAATATAAGATTCAGATTGATGTCACTTGCTGCTTTCTTAGCAACCCTGAAAATCCTGTGCACTTTCCTTTCCTGAGAGCCAACATGAAGAAATAAAAAGCCCAACAGTTCCAGAGATAATTCATTACCACCACACTGGAGTGAAGGCAATAGCTCCCTGACAGTGATGCGTAGGAAGACTGGCTTCCTCTTGCTCCTGCCAGGCTGGATTTTCTGATGTCTAATAATGCAGCTGAGCTCAATTTGCAACGTGAACTGCAGAAGGATTTCCCCTTCCTTTGTAAGATAGGTTACAAAAACAGCTAGAAAGTAAAAATCTCCTTTTCTTCATGTCTAGCTTATTTTATTTCATTTATACATTTTTTCATGAATTGCTTACTACAATACCATATGGGCATCACTGGCCAGCTTTCAAAGGTGTTTGGAAAACTGAAGAAAACCATAACAATTTTTGTTCTACAAATGGGAAAACTAAGGCATCAAATGTCATGAAACATCCCAACACTTGCACAGATCACCAAGCAGCTAAGCTTTTCCCAATTCAGTATTCTAATGGACCAATACCTGCATTGTCTGATACCTGGGAAAAATGGAACAAAACGTTGACAGATTTGATGAGGACTACCTTTTTTATCCCCTGTTGAACATTATGCTTTGAGAAACATTAAGGTGCAAGTACTGAAAGTCAGAAATCCTCCCAGATTATTAAACCCAAAAGTTGTATAAAAAACATTTTAGCAGCATTTTCTCATAAAGACTTGTTTTAACTTCACAGCCTGCTGTTCCCTACCAAATTGTTTCTAGGGGAAAACCAACAAAATACAAAGAACAATTTAAACAAGACAGACTCTTCTCTACATGGTCATGGTACCTTCATCAAGACAGACAACTTAGGGCAAATCAGACCAACTGCACCCACAAAAATAAATAATCCTGAATCTCTGTGCAACAGCTCATGCATCGCTTCCACCCCGTGCTGATCGCTCACTCCTCCTCTGCCCCTCAAAACCCTTGACTTGCACATTGGAGATTAGGGGGTCTCTCTTCCCCTGTCTCCAGATGGACTCTATTTCCTACGAGGTTTTTAGCCCAAGGGTGAATTGCAGCCTCTTTCTCCGCTGGGGAATAGGCCAGAGAGTTTCAGCAAAGGCTGGGATTCACCCACGGGCCTGTCTCAAAGCAGGTTGTAACATCCAGCCTTGGAGAGTTCCCAGGCCTCTCCTGCTTTTCCACAGGGAAAATATTTTTAACCTGAAATGTTCCAGTTTAATTTCTACCAACAATCAGCTTTTGGACTAAATAAAATTTTGGTGTTGTTTTTTTTTTTGTTGGGATTTTGTTTTGTTTGGTTTTGGTTGCTTGGTTTTGGGGTTTTTTTGAGGGGGAGAAGGAGTGGTGGTGGTGGTATTTTTTAAATTTTTTTTTTATTCTCCTATGTCTAGATGCATTTTTATAGTTCATCAGTCTTTGAAACGCCACCCTGAGTACATGATAACCATGCCTTAGATAAAGATCTAGCTGTATTCATATTTTGCTATCTTCCAGGCTAGTTAAAATGGATGTTTGGATTCCTGGCAAATTCACAAATTAGGTGACAAGGGGCAAATATGCAGTACTTAACATGCAAATCAAAATCAAGGACATGTTGATCTTGGTTTGGCTTTACATTCTGTGTAAACAAAGTCCTGCGACTTCCAAAAAGAAAAGCTAAAAATTAAAGAACATGACTTTTCTTTTTTTTTGTTTTGTCCAGTGGAGATTTTTTGCATCCCTGTTTTAGGGTTTAACTCCTTCCTGTTGCTGTGTAGGCAATTTCTTCCAAGTTGGGTAAGGTTTATGGAAAGAGCTGTCACCCCTTCCAGCCTGACCTACTCACCTTCTTTCTGGAGAAATAGGTCACAGGTTACAATAAGTGAAAAAGATCCAGTAATCCTGCCTTGCCCTCTTCCTGGTGGTGCAGAATTACATCCTATAATCTGTTTTCCAGGGCAGAGCCTATTATTTTAAGAGACAGACACAGACCAGATGCTACAAGTTTTACTGACCCAGCACACTGTCCTGGGTGACAAAAGTGTCACTTAAAGCCATCATGAATTATTTGGCTGCTATGGATAGATTATTCTTTCTCTCCTGGGAATTGCTACCCAAGATCTGCATGGCCATCACCTGCTGCTGCTTAAGATGGTGCAAACTGTCTGTTCATGAAGCACCTGGGTGCACAGAGTCCCCAGAGGTGACACTGGTAAGGGGGCAGCTGATTTCTATCCTGGACCACGCATTCTCCAGGTGGTTTTATCCTTCCGATGTAACTAAGGAAACTCACCAAACCCTTATGCAGTTTTTGACCTCAGGTGGGATAGTGATAGCTGCAGTCTAATATACACCCCTCCACTAACACATGGGATTCATTCTCTTTGATTTTTAGAAATCAGAATAGAGAAATGGCCCTTCCACAAATGAAACTAATTTGCTCCAGCTTCTTTTTCTAGACATTACCAAAGCACAAGTGACACTTTCTACTGTAACTCTTAAACTATACCTCTAATTCATCTGGAAAGTTCCACCTTTGGCAGAAGTGGCCCAGGAAGGCAGCTACAGCAGAGCTGAGCCAGAAAGGAACTGTGGGCAGCCTGTGCCTGGCAGGGGTAGGAAGCAGAAGAGACAAGCAGTTAGATCCTTGAGGGCTAGAGGGTTATTTGGAGATGAGACCCTGTCAGGTGACCAACAGAAAAGAGGCAAAAAGAGATCTAGTTTTTGTTCTGTGATGACCTATGCAACTTAAAAACCAGAAATTATTTCTTCAGCTCGAAAATTCAATAGGGACAAGCGTAACAGGAGGAAGGACAAGGGAGTAATATTGAGGAGGGCATGAGAATTATCATGCATGACATAGCACCCAGGGTGTGAATACCAAGCGCATGTGAAGATGAAGAGCTAGTTCTTGTCGTCCTTTCTCACCACAAGAAGGGTCAGGACCAAGCAGGAGCACGTGACATGGGTCACGTTCATGGCAGAAGAGCAGAAAGTTGCAAGTGTACGTGAGGACGGTCAGGACTTGGCATCAGGAGCCACCACCAGATAAGGAAATGCAACCTGCAAGTAAAGGCAGGACCTGGCAGCCAGTGCTGCCTGTTGAGCCCAGCTCCTCAGCCTTCAGATGGGGTTTGCAGAAAGCACCAACACTCCTGCAGCCTTCATGCCACTCTCCTCGGAACGAAGTATGGGGGCACCCAGGAGGGTGCACAGGGAAAGCAGACATTTACTGGTGGTGTTATCTGCACCATGATTTGGTACCTAGCTGCTCTGTGAAAACAAGCACCAAGGACACAAGACAGTAGTTTGGATTTTTTTTAAGTTAGGAAAAAACCCAAGAAACAAATAAGACTGTGTGCATGATGGCTTCTGAGCAAATGAACAAGTACTTGCTCCAGCCCTACCACACTGGCTGTGACTGTGCCTCTTCACAGACATCTGATGGACCTGTCACCTCATGTTTTAGAGAATAAAACTAAGTAAAGGAAGGAAAATTAAAGGAATTCTTTTCTTCAAGTGGGGGATGGGGGCACAGCCCCATGTGTTACTCTATTTTGGTTTGCAGCAGCCTGTTTAACTTCGAGTGATATTTACTTGTACCATGGCCTGAATTTTTTCTGAGAAATAAGCTTTATAATGACTGGGTTTTGCTCTTTAGCCACACAAGAGAATCCCAGAGATGACAGCAAGCTGGTGGTAGATCTAGACCTCGCTCCTGTGCATGCTCTGCTCACTAGACTGAATCCCTTTCCTTAGGGCAGCAACCATGCAGGGCCTAGCAGAACTAAAACACAGAATCACCAGACATAACCTAAGCCCTAGAGCACTTAAATGCACTATACTACCAAAACCATTCAGTCCCACAGCTCCCATTCCATAGATGGGAGCCTCAGGCTTGTCCCCACATCACGGCAAGGCAGCCAAGAGCCTGGCCAGCAGCCAGTCCTGGAGCTGCACTGGGCAGGCTCCTGCTGAGCTGCCTCTGCTTCTGTAGGGCCACAAACCCCTGGGGACCAGCACGGCAGACGGGAGGAACCGTATGAAGATGAGAGGTCTAGCCCGCACCGGCAGCTCATTTCACACACAGCCCTAAACTCTGCTTTGGTTTAGCTGCCAAACTACCAGATTTGTGCCTCAACCACAACCACCAGATGCACCTCAGGTGAAACCCAGACCTTCATACAGTTTCCCAGAACTTCCTTCCAGCTCAGACACCGCCTCACTCAGCGAGTCTCGGGTCACCTGGTAGAGGTACCATGAAATTACAGTTATTACATTTCCCCTGTTCTTTCCTGCCCATCTAGTCTGCGAGGCAGCCTGCTCCCCTGGTAGTGTTATCAGAAAAGCACCCAAGGGTAAATAAGTACCAGCACCAAGGTACAATTGTCAAGATATATTGGCTATGTAACATATATTTGTGGGAGAAGGTAGTTTTCTTCCCAACACACAGAACCATGTCCCACTAGAAAGATAGAAAGAGGAATGAGGAGACACCCAGGTTTTCTTTTTTTTTTTTTTTTTTTTAATTTTTTTATACGTCACTGGCCAGACCAGCTGATTTTTGTCATTTGCCCCTGTTTCTGGTGGTGGGTGACACCAGCCCTTAGCAGAGGGCTGAGAAAAGCACAGTTATTCCCTCCTCCCCCAGCACCTTATCCTCTGACTTCCCTGCTGGGACACACTGTGGTATTGTGTCCTGCCCTGGCACGGGTGGCTGCATGCAGATGCCACTGCCATCCAGATAATCAGCAGTTATTGCTGTGACAGTCTCTGAACATCACTACTCAGATGAAAATTTTGAGGTGTTTATTAGGCCATGGTGGTTTCTGAGAACACAACTGGGACTGGGGTCCCTCATCCCCACAGCCCAGACATGAGAACGTAAGTGCCTTGCACCTGTCAGCACGCCTTACTGCCAACAGAGAGGAGCTGTATTTGATTTTTTTTTTATAAACAGCTCAGTAGATCATGTCAGAAGACAACAATGTGCTCACTCTACAAGACACAGAATTTGACAGGCAAAACAACCTGCCAGTTACTTATCATTAGTGCAAATGACTGATTTTTCGGTTCACCGGCAGTTCAGAATAATCTGAAGGTTTTATTTTGAGTCAAACTGAAGAATTCTTTTCCAGAACTTTCAGCTCACCTTGATATTTCACATTTCTACTCCAATCTCTTTTAAATAAAACTTTTTATCATCTTCTAAAAAGTACAAAAAACCAAAAGAGCGATGCTTCATTTGATCCAAAACTATTTCCATTAGTTTAAATTCCAGCTAAAAAAAAAGAAGGGAGGGGGAGGAATTCAAGAGCAGATATTTCTCCCAGTAAAGAGAAAATTATGGTCAGTTGAAACCCCAGATTTTCCTTGAAAAATACCTTATAATGAAAATTTTGGGACAGCCTTAGCCTGTTTCCTCCCCATTTCCCCCACCCTTCCCGGTCAGGCTGCAAAGCCCATCACCCACATTTATTTTTTGTAGGCTTAGAGATGACAAGTCAAAAGGGAAAGAGCTGCTCATTTCCCATCACTCTTCTCCCTCACTCCGAACAGTGTCCAAGGTCTTTCGCACATCAGTGAATCCCATTCTGCCTCATCCCTGACTATTTCAGCCATCCAGAGCCAGCCTTATGCCATCCACTGGCTTGGAAATAAAAACACATTTAAGAGTCAACCAAGGGAAAAAAAAAAAAAAGATAAAAAAGCAGTAGGTGTGCAGGCCAACCCTGCAGGTGCTTCTGCAATTGAGTCTTGGCTCAGGGCAGTAAGCGTTAGTGACTTTTAATTTCCTCTGTCCCCAGGCATCCTGGATAATATCACACAGATAGCTCCAATTCAACTCCTGACCTGGCAGACAGTGCTGGGTGTCCCACCAAGCTCCATTGAGTACACTAAGCCTCACATAAGCCCTCTAAGCCACTGGGCTACTTTGGTGAGTCATTTAATAACATTGAACATGCTTTTCCCTACAACTTTGCAAGGAGGGGAGGAATCTACGTCAGGGAATTAAAGACCCCCAAACAAATTTTAAACACAAATTGGATTTTTTAATTGGACTGGAGTGCTGAAGCATATTCAGATCTTGACCTCAAACCAGATCAGGAAGGAGAAGTAGGAAGTCAGATGGCTCTGGAGATTTGTAGGGGGTCACAGGTGCCTTTAATAACCAATACTGCAAGTTAATAGCTTGGTTAGGGATGGGAATAGACTAAAAATGATACCAAGGAGTTCAGTTTTAGTCCAGTTTGCTTTGAAAAAAAAGATAATATCACAGGATGACCACAACTGGAACAGGAGGTTGGAAAACTCACAGATTACTACATTTAAGCTTTTGTTATTGCAAACCTTTTCTTCTTATAATTTTGACAATTCTTTTAATTTTTTCAAGCCACATCCTTGTGCAGGACATTCTTTCATTGGTTGTTCCTACTGGGAAGAAACTTCAAACTCTGCTAGAAAATTCCTCCTAATTATCAGCCCAGGACTCTGTGGTTAGCAAACAACATTCTCCTTTAGTTTAGTAGCTATTGTTCTCATTTCTTTTGGAGAAACTCACTAAGAGGGTCCTTACCTGAATGGCAGCAGAATCATGAAGTCTTGAGAGGACAGGTATCAATCAACTGCTTGATCATAACCACAGTTTTAATTGATCCTATTGTTCAGCTGTGGGTTACCCTGGAAGAAAAAAGTGTTGAACCATTATTTGGGAGCTGCAGTGCTACCTTGCAGTGCCTCTCAGTTCATCCCTGTTCTGTACCTAGGCTGCACATTTCCAGAGGTGTCAAAGGGAGCTGAACCAAGTCAAAAGTTTGCACATAGCTTCCTGGGGCTGCTTTGAGAATCACAGGCACCAGGCAGGAGTCTGATCTAAGTCTCCAGTTCAGCACTAGATGAAGGATCAACAAGAATATCTTTGTGAGTGCCTGAGAGCCACTGGGTTGCACAGTGCTCAGGCATTTGGCTGCTGCTGAGAATCCTACTCTGATGTTTATTCAAGTTATGACCTGAGCACCCACACTCCAGTTTGCAGACAACAGGAACCAGGAGCAATCGGCATTTTTGAGCATCTTCGATCTGTTAACTGACATTTTCTGAAGATGAAAAGCCTTTGGGTTGACTGCCCACGAGAGAAAGCCCCCTGCCCCCAGATAGTTCCTGCATGGGCCTTGGCAGTGGGCCCAGACAACGTCAACAAGCTTTGAGCATGACTTATAGCACTATCTGAGACAGTGAAGAAAACAGAAACTCCCATGACAGCATTCACATTCAGGTCTTGTTGATGAAACTACCAGTCACTAATGCCAAAAACAGCAGAGATTATTTTTTACCATGTGGGCTCCAAAATTCACATCAACAGGCAGAGTAGCATCTTTCATGTCGTTCCCTAAAACACCTCTCTGCCACAAGCCTACCCCTCACACCCCTCTGGCAGCAGGCTCGCCCATGGCGAGGCACAGCTTCCTCCTCATTTCATCCTCCTCCAACACTCCCATTTGCGTTTTGTCCGCTTGTTGCATCCTGCCTAATTCCTGTTCAGGCGTTCATCAGGGAGGGGAAGGTTGTTTTTGCTACTTGCCTGTGCTGCACCCAAAGCAATGAGCCCAGAACCTTTATGTGATCTCCTACCTGATACTCTGATTTAAGGTGGGACTACAAGGAAGACTTTCCTTTCTTCACCCTTGACAACCAAGTGGAAAACACACAATTCAGACAAACAAAGGTTATTGGGAAACCTACTTCAGGGTCTGTTCAAAATGTTTAATTTGACAAGCAACATTCTATGTTAGGAGTTTGTCCTCCCTCTTTCCACACTTTCAAACCAAAGTTCTGCACATCAAAAATACCCTTTTGAAACAGAAGTCAAAAAGCTGTCTGCAAGCCGTGGGAAAACATTTGATGCCAACATCACTATTCTTGCGTTGACCAAAACTCAAACCACATTTGATGCTAAGGAGCAAATAGGCTTGGCCTTTGAGAAGTAGTTTTGAGCCAAATTTACTGCTCATTCACAAACTCTAACCAGGTCTTCATGCAAAGCAACACAACCACAACTCCAGGTTGTTTGTGACCTTGGCCTTATTGAAAACAAATGAAAGCTTAATGCTTACAGATTTTAAGTCCTAATCCACAAACATTCCAACCCTCACTTTGTTTGCTCAGTATTAAAAAAATATGGGTTTGACTTTCTTTTTTTCCCTGCATCTCTTTTCAAACAAAACCTTCCTGCCTTTGGACAGGCTGACATTGTATGTGTCCTTGAGTGTGTTCAAAAGCAAGGCAGAGCGTTCCTTTCTCCTTACACGGCTTGGCTTATCAGCCCAGCAAAGGTTTGGGTTTCAGGTGTGGCTCTGTGCCAGGTGTGACTGGCCACACAGCACTCACACAGCACCAGAGGCAGGGGCACGGAGCGTGTACAAGGCTGTCCTCTAACAGCACCAGGCAACTCTGCTCTCGCCTGCTGATCCTCACGGACAAACAAACGGCCTCTGGCCTCAGAAGATGGATCAGGAGGAATTAAGTTATATTTAGCAGGTTGATTGAGAGGTATGATACGATTTGCCCACTGAAAGCAGGAATAGGTTCTCTGCTGTATTTCCATTTTACTGCTCTATGGCCAAAATCCATAGTGAAGAAAGGCTGCTAAAACTGGGGCAAGACATTTGTCTCTTCTAAGGTATTATCAAGAGCATTAATGCAGAGATTTTACTTCCTAAAGTGGACTGGAAATTATACACAAGACATAGGCCACCTAGGAAATAATTCCTAGACAACGTGATGAGCTGGTGTGCTACACAATGCCACTGCAGAGAGGTTGCATCCTAGGATACTCATAAAAACAGGATTACTTTGAATCCATTGAGGTGTCCTGTTACTGCAAACTAGTAACAGCAAACTGGTAACTCCACTTTCACCTATTAATTTTGAAACTGCATACTCTGTTCACATATAAATATAAAATACTCTACATGTGGACAGTTTTCATTTATGTCTGATAATGAAAATGTATTCCTTATGCTGTCTGGGTGTTCAACAAGTCCCTCCCCAAGACCTTCCACCATTCTTTCTTGTGCCACTTTGCATTCATCTAGTACCTTATGTAGTTACTCAGGAGTTACTGCTAGAATCATTCAGAATACGCATCTCCAGGAAGGCTTGTAATGAACAGTCCACATCTTATCTACCAGCAAATCATTAAAAGTAATGCCCTGGTGTTCTTCAATTACCCAAGCAGGTGTCCCTTGGGCTGGTTGAAATTGCCAAACCAGCTTTTGCCTGTAGTGGATTGACAAATGGTGCCATTGGCCAAGGAGATGTTTCTTCAGGCAGATCAATGCTTACAGAAAGGAGGGAGGGCTGGAGGTGGTAGGAAGGAGGAAAAGCTCTTGTGGAGATGTGATGTGTGTAAGGAGATTGCAAGCTTTGAGAGGGCAGTGCAGCCACTGGTAACTTTTGCAAGTTCCTAGCAACCTTTGCACTCATTGAAGTGTCTCAGTACTCTGGAGAAGCTGAGAACATTTGCAGGCTCTTGGCAATTCCTGAGCAGGTGGTTCTGGCTAGTTAATTATGCCCCGCAGCTCTTTGTCACTCACAGAATGAATCTATAGCCCTGAATTCACAGACTAAATTTATTTCCCTGATTCGTGGCCTGGACAGAGCTTTTACAACAGGGGAACCTCAGGCACCCGTGGGGCTTCTGCAAATCTTCAGCTGACCTGCCAGTTTGGCAACACTTGCAGGATTTGTCAGTGTTTTCACAGGAGAAGGTCCTGAGCACCCAGATGGTTACCTAGTTCCTTCCCACACCTTGGGGCAGGTTTAGCACTCCCAAACCTTTTGTCAAGTCAAACCGTTCCCCTGAGCATTTGGCAGATACAAGAGATCAAGTCACTTTTTATACAGTTGCTGATATGGCTGTCCTGATCACAGTACCCTGCAGTCTTAGAGGTGTTTACCCTCACAATGATCCCACAAGTTGGGCACTCTTGCTGTTCCCATTGTACTCCTACTGAATCACATCCCCGATGTAATTTGCCTGGGACAGAAGATGAAGTCTGGGGCAGAACGGGGAACTGAGCACAAGTCCCTCAAATTCCTGGCAGGCACTCCATGCCAATGGCCTGTCATATTTGTGAAAACCTCTGGCAAGGCTTCAGGTGGAGGGTGTAAGACTCTCACTTGCTTGAGCATGCATGGAAGTGCCAGCCATACCTCTGTGGGTGAATCTGCTGCAGCAGGACTGGTGGGAAGCCCTTGCATCACAGCCCAATAGAACTCTGCAAAGCCCTCAGGAACAGAACCTGGTGCCAGGCACGGGATCAGAAGGCGAGCTGTGGGCAGCCAAGGAAGCTCTTGACAAGCAGCATCATGCAGCACCTGATCCCAAGCCCAGAGCAGCCACTGTCTCCAGCACACTTTGGACACACTTTTTCAAGTGATCACTCAACACCAGAGGTATTTGCGAGAGATCTGCTTTGTGTGTGGCAATGTCCAGCTGGCAGGAGATAACTATTAGACTTTTACATTGCCCTGCACATACTCCAAATTAAGCAAACCCTGTGTTTAAAGGCATAAATCAAACCACAGTGCTTTCTCTTCCAAGATGAAGGTTTTAAAATACAGCATCAACAAAACACTCGGTTAAAGGTGCAGAAGTCACTTAACAACAGAACTGACCAGCCAAGCTCCTTGAGGCTTTGAGATGCCCCATCCATTTAGAGAGCAGCCAAAAGATGATGATGCTCTTGCTCCCTGTACAGGGGCTTTATTTCCTCAGGACGATGGTGAACATGGGATGAAAATCTGTTGAAACGGATGGAAAGCATTGAAGCACTTTTGGGCTCAGGCCTCCAGCAGTAGGGCACTAAACAGCAGGGTGGGCTTCTACTTTTTATTTTACAAAGATAAAAATCCTGCCTAGAGTTTGTACAGCTGGAAGATAAATGGAGTCAATGCACAAAACCCACCCACTCCTGGCAGCAGCAGAGAGATAAAAGTTGCTAGAATTTGATTGCACCCATTATTAAAACTTATCTTTAACCATCTCGCTGTCTATTGATTTCTAGCCAACTATTAACTAGCAATGACCTTAGAGGCTTGGAAATAACTTGGGAAGTCAAGTAAACAAAGGGGAACCCAGCTGCATACAAAGAACCAAGATATTTGCAGAGACCCTCTCTGCTTCTGCTCATTGCAATAAACTTGTGCTAAGTATTTTTCCATTTAAACATCTGAGTCAATGATCCAAGAAGCTGAGGGTGTGGACAACCAACTGAGTGTACAGAGGAGCAGAAGGAAGGAATAGGAGTTAATTTTAATTGTGTCTAGAGCCTTGAATTAATGTAATCTCAACCAAAGTCAGAAGACAAAGGTTCACATTTTAAGAGCTTATCTCCACTGGCTGCAAGCCTCCATGTATATTAAAAAGAAACATTAATTATACACAGGTCAATTTGACTTTTTCAGGACACAGTAGTATACTGTACCTAGTGCCAAAGAAAGCCCTTTTTGTTGTTTAAAAACCTCATGAAAACGGGCAATAGGAGTTCTTTTAGAAGGAGAAAAACTATTTCATCGTACACCTTTGTTTATCTTCCAAGCCTTTTCAGGCCTCAAGATTCTTCTTTTCATGATCTAAGAACTTTCACCCCATGTCCTTTCCCTCCACCAGCACATGTACTCTACTGTCCCCCACATTTCCCTTTGTTCAGTGCTTCAAGATTCCCTCTGCAGTCACCACAACCTTCACCTCACCCAGCCCTGTACCCACAGCATCCTCAAAACTCTGTCCCTTCCCAATACACTCAGCTCCCTCCCATATCCTGTAAGGATCATCTGGGGAAGAAGCAGCTTTTACTGTGGTTTGTTTTAAGCTATTTGTGCTCTAGCTGGGCAGTCACTCACTTGGCCAAACAGCACATATGACTTCTGAAAACTCCCTGAGTCCCTTATACAGAGCACACTATTGCCTTGCCATGGATTTTGAAGACACTTTTGTAACAAGGATTATTTGGGTTGCCCTGTTTAGGTTGGCTGATCAATTGATTCTACAATCTCTGAAAGAACACAATAAAGATACCAGTGTTACTATTTTGAAAATAATTTATATTTTTATGCACCATATTCTACACTACTTTGGTTTTGGCCTCACTTAGTATTGTGGCCAGGGCAGTAGTTCTTAAGAAAATCTCTCAAAATCTTGGAAAAATATGTAAGCCTGTTGATTTAAATCCAATCCTGGATGCAGTAGCTGCTCTGTGTGTGAGAGTAAAGTGAATTGTGTAAAATAGGGCTAAATGTGGTGACAGGACAGATCAAACTGGGAAATTTCAGGGAAATGTGGGATACATTGGGTTTTGGAAATCAAATGTAGGTTTGTTTCTCCTTAATGGAGAAGAGGTCTGGGGACATTCACATATCCAAATTCAGACAGGGCATAGTCAGACACAGTAGAACAAGAAAAGTCAATGCCTCTTTATTCATAATCCCACACTACAGAAAAAGATCTTGCAAAATTCTGGTGTTTCCAGTTTGTGGGGAAATTCTTTATGGGCTTTATGTGCTTTCTCACCAAAGGCAAACCAGGCCTGGAGGGGCAGCATAAATAAACTAATTTGAGGCCAGAAGAGGAAGATGTCCAAATTCTTCTTAATTTGAAACCTAAATAGAACTATAAATATTGTGGCAATTCAGCCATCAAGACAAAGGATTCTTTTTGGAATGACACTCAGATAATCTACCATCCATCCCCTTCTCAAAGAACTTTTGAAGGTTTTGACTCAACTGGGTCACGTTTGAGAGAGTGGTAGAAATTTCAGCAACAAGAAGTGCCTACAGGATTTGGCAGAACGGACAGAGGACAGGAGGCAGAGATGCAGAGGAGTTTCCAGTGTGGAAGGGCACGTGGTAACAGCCCTTAGGGAGCAGCTGCCTGGCCAAACAGCACGTGTGTCCTGCCTGGCCAACCAGAGCTTGCACAGCTCTGTCCCAGCTACAGCATTACGTTATCTTCCGTGTCACGGAGCCACAGGAAGAGCAGTGTGAAAAGAGCTGGGCTTATTATGATAGAAACAGAAGTAGGATGAAAAGGCCAAAGGACAAAAATCCACAGGAGACTTCAGTAACTCTGGTGTTCAGGAAACAACAAGGCTCTTTCCCATCCCTTCATCTTCTTCCTGTGAAGGGTGAGATTACCCACCCTAAAGGCAGGAAGACACATACACCTCCCTCACCAGAAGAGGCATGGCATTATAATAGCAGGGCTATTTTTTCCCCAGGAAAAAGAATGAAATCAGATATTTACACTGGACAAATTACAAGCTCTGGAAAGCACATGAGGCACACAAAGAGAGCAGTTGTATCACAAATAAATATGTGGTAGGGGGAACTTATTGATTAGCTTTGTAAACGCAGTTGCCCAATCAATAGCAATTTCTGGAAATGCCTGGTACTTATTTGGTGCAGCTTGTACAATGAGGATAAATAATAAGAGAGCTTAAGGGGCGCATCTCCTGACACCACTGTCGAGCCCTGTACAACACAAAGCCAGAACGTGGTACAGCAATTGCACAAGCCAGGACTAATCCACCCTGCTTCTAAAAAAAGAAAAATCACAAGCACAAATCCAAACACAGCCACGCTATCAAAATAAACACCTGGATCCCAAAAGTATCCAGACAAGTTCCTGCTGTTCTTGCTGTAGATGGCTGGCACTGGATCCAGGATGGTATGGAACTTACCCCTTGCCAGCTATGCCCAGCTGGGGAGCCATGGGTCTCCCAGGATCCCTGCTGTATGGGAATACAGAGACCCTCCCCTCTTCCCTGAACGACCAGGGTGCCTCTAAGCACAGTAAAAGCCCCACATCTTGGACTAGGAAAAAAAAATGAAGGTACAAAGCAGTTTGCCAGAACAGTTTGCCTGATGCAGCCCCTCCATGCCAGCAGCAGCCCCTGCCTTTTGGAGCCTTGGTTTGGACATGCTGACCTCTTCCCATGCCTTCCTCTTCAAGGGAACCCAGCCCCGCTGGGGCAGGGCGATGTCCCAGAGGAGGCAGGACCCCTGAGGCCACAGCACATGCTGCTTGCACAACAGCAACTCAGCAAGGGCCATGAAGGGTCAGCATCTCACCAGCAGGGCTGCAGCGAGCCCCTGATTAACCCTGGCCCAGGCTCCTGGTTATACCACAGCCCTGTGCTAAAAGTAGCACCTGATGGGAAGCAGGGAAAATCCACCTCAGCTCCCCAGAGGCTTCTCTACTTCCCTTCTTTACAGATAGGAAGTTTGCTCACATTGTAACATGAGATCATAGCACAGGAAAGACTGAGGAACCAGACGCTCGTTTAAGCCACAACTTTTTCACTGCAGCTGCCAAGGATAACGATGTTTGCATGAAACCTGTTTACAGATACTGCTCACAGCCCTCCCGTGAGGTGCCTGTGCAAGAGCCCATGACCAGCTCATCATAACAAAGACCTTCACCCCCCAACTTACTTTACCCAGCTGCATCACTCCAAACAAGATGGTGCAGGCAGCTTTCACATCCACAGCATCCAACACTGCCCGTGCAACTGAGGGCTGGAGGAAGAGAGGGAAAGGTGTTTGTAACATAAGCCCTTATGCAGTTTTTGGGGCAGATGGCTGCCAGCTGGGTGGTGAGAGAACAGGGGAGCTGCTCTTCTCACTGGACAGAGCCCAAAGGTGTTTCACAGTTTCCCTCAGGGCCTTAATGACTCTTCCCATCAGCAGGTGTCTCAGGACACAGGAGTCTGGGGCAAATGCTGAAACCTTGTCTTCCCTACAGGAGAGGTCATTTACTCTATCCCATGCTTAGAGACTCCATGGGACTACACTTGTTCTTAAATCACAGCAGGATGAGAGGAGTTTGTGTGGAGTAGGAGTGACTCATTTTTCTGTTCCTAAAATTTGGTATTACTCACCAGAAAAATCCCCACATATTCTGAGGGATTTCAGTGCTTTTTGTCTTTCATTAACAGCTCATCTTGTTTGCTTCCTCATCACAGCGTCCTTCTCATAAGAACTTCCTGCATCCTTTGTCACCACCTCACAACATCATCACGACAGCCAAACAGCTCTTGGAAGCTGGAAAAGACATTAGGCAGCAAATGATCCCTTTGCCACTTCAGGAAGGCCCCGTTAGGCTCCGTGGCTCCACGTTCAGCAGCTCGGTTAGACGTGCAGGTTGCGGGTTGCATGGATTTTCCTCGTGACTCAAAGCAATTTTCATTTACAGCCCAGAGGTGTGCACTCATTACCAAGGGGTGCATAAATGAAAGCCTTCAGTTACCTTGCACAAACAGGATAGGTGTCCTTACATGAATTCCTGTGTCTCCTAGGAGGGAGTGCACACATGCTGCTTTTGGATCCTGACATAGCTGGTGTGGGGAATTAGAGGCATAGCCAAATTATTTCAGCTCTCTGTGCCTAGTCTCCCTAACTATAAAACATGTTTGCTTTGCGTTGATCTTGAGGCTAAACATAAAGGGAGGCCTGGAGTTGCTACATGCAGAAGACTGTACAAAGATAAAGAAAATCTCTTGGCGATCTGCAAACCAGTGAAAGGGAATACATTTAACTTAGGAGTGGTGTGGGCTATATCTCCACTTTCCCTCCATCCTACAAAATCTTAAAATTGCTTTTCTTGCTTTTTGTCGTAAATAATTGATGTGTGAAGTGCTGACTCATAAGTCTGGGGTTACAGAAAAGGAAACTTTGTTTCTTGGTTAAAAAATTCATTTCACAGCCTAGGCAGCCTCCTCCAGGGCTGGTTGGCACGCCCTGGGCCACACAGTGTGTGCCCTGCAGACACAGACGATCCCTCAGGGGAGGATTTCCCAGGCACTGTGGTTCTGCCCCTCATTCTGCAACAGGGAAACCCAAGCATTGCCCCACCAGGTGTGTGGCAGTCCTGCTTGCATGAAGTGGAGCACAGCAGAGCTCCCTTGCCTTGGTGCTAAAGCAGAGGTAGGGCCATTGAGTGTACCAGGTCACGTTTCTCTGTGCATCACCATGTGGGCTTTTCCCACTCTGCCCAAGCAAGAAGAGATTGTGCTGGGGCTGCAATGTCCACAAGCTGTTCCTTCTTCACAAACAGCAGACAAATTTTGGACTTCCCCAGTTATTGCTGTACCAAAGTAGCAGTGAAGAGTGTCCCCAATGCTCAGTCTCGAGCATAAATGACTTAATTCCTCAAAGACCTTGCCATACAAAGGAATAGAGGAAGTATTATCTGTACGTCATAGGAGAGAAGACACTCAGATCCTGAAATTTTTTTCAGCACCTGACCTGCAATGATTTCCATGGCAGTCAGGCACTTGCACTCCTGCAGTGAGCCACACGTCAGTGACTCACTCAGCGTCAGACAGAAAGTCTGCAGCGCTGCAGCGAAGACAACTTCACTCTTCTGGAGCTCACAGAGGCTCTTCTGACACCTGGGGTGCCGTGACTCTTCCCCTCACTCCCTTCAAGCAGCATTATTTCATCGTGTCTGCCAGGCACAATTTGCTGCTGGAATTCAGTACTTTTATCTCTGCTCTTTGATGGACACCCTTGTGGCATATTTGACTCATCTTCTTTCTAATATTATCGTGATTGAATTCAACACCCCCTCCATTCTCCTCAGACGTTGCAGAAAAGGTGAATTTGGAAACTTCGTTCTCAGAGCAATTGATGATAACAGCTCCACTGTGCCTGACAAAGCCAGTCACACTCTGTGCCTTCCAAAGGCATAGGAATGTTGTTGCTGTAGCTGTGCCTTGTGCTGGCTATGGCTGTGCAAGGTGCAAAACAGGGAACCAGCCTCTGTCCCGCAGAGCTTGCAATCCTAACAATCATGCATACGTTGACTGTTTACTATATAAATATTTAGCTAAAGAAAGCATCCAAGTCACATAAAAGCTCAATGGATTGAAAAGGTCAATGGAGAAGCAAGTTTTTCAGGAGATTGGGTTTATTCACAGAGTAGCAATTTACAGAGCTTCCGTGTTGTATCTAGAGAGAAGCAAAAGCTCACAGAGAGTGAAAACCTTAAGATGTAAACCCCTCCTTGTACAAACTTTTCCTGAGTAAAGTCTCCTCCACTTGGAAAAGGAGAGGAATTGAAGAGCTCTATAAGTCGGGCAGCAGCTGCCTGTGCAGAGCTGACAGCCCTGGGAAGTGCTAAGTTCTTGTGGTATGGACATATACCTGGGAGGTGAGGCAGAAAGTGAGTCACGGTGGCTTGAATTTCACATATCAGGACAAATTAGTTCATTGAGGATACACTAACAAGTACAGCTGCTGCTGTGGATGTGTATATGAGACAGAAAAAGAGACAGCACTTCAAAGGCAGCATTAGGAGAAAGCCCCAAGTCTTGCTCTTCATTTGTGAGAAAGATTTCCTTGAGCTCTTGAAGGTCACGGGAGTAAGGAAAAGATGTTTCTCCTTACTCTTGATGAATGCTTTCCTATTTAAATGATAACCAACTCTACAGTGAAGTGCTGTGCTCCAACGCAGAGCCTACACAACAGCAAGCTGTGGGGGTTTTTAACAAGCAAAATTCAGATCACTAGAAAGTGCTATGCACTCCTGCTACACTAAGACAAACAAGGACTCTTACCAATATGGTAACGGGGCAGGTTCACAAACCTACACCTACATTAAGGACTCCTAAGGACCACTGAGGAACCTGCATGTGACAGCTGTGAGGCCACACTGTGCCTGGACTGGAATTCCTGCAGTTCCTCCACGCTGTCTAAGCACTGTGCTCTGTGGCTGCTTCAGAGGGCAGGGGGAGGCAACCACAGGATCCGGCAGCCACCTCTCCTCTGTGGTGACAGGACAAGGGAGACAGATGCATGATTGCATAAAAGAAAAAAAGAAAAAAAGGAAGAGCTTCATTTCCTCTTGGTCAGGCCATCTTTGTTAACCAAAATGCTTGGGGAAATTTTGTGTACAAGCTGTGGGCATGGCAGTGGTGTGGGAGACTCTGGGCGAGGGTACCAGATCCTGGGGAGCAGCCAGAACAACAAAGCTTTTTTGTGCTTTTCAGCTGTCTCAGGGATGGGCCCTGACTCTGTATTGAGGACCAGGGATCTTGGAGCATGAGAGCTGGCCAGACTGCCTTGGGGAGACATTCTATGTGCAAGTGACAGCTGGGTCCTGTTTGGAGACCCTTGCTCCCTGAGCCAAGGTGGAATGGCTGGGGTCTCCAAAATGTGCACACATAACAAGTATCTGTGTGTGTGTCTGTAAGCACAGACATGAGCATATGTACACGTGTGTTTATATATGTATGCATGCACTTTACCTTTCAGGTTACCTGGGGCACACAGACTTTCTGAAAGCCATAGCCCACATGGAAGGATGAGTCCAAGAACAAGTGACTTCAGAGCAATCAAACTCCTGCAAATTTTTACAGCTGGAGGAGAGAACTCTTGAAGTGATTGAACACCCTGTGTGTCTTTACTGAAATTAACTTTTGGAAGCACCATGGTGAACCGACACGAATTCAGCACTGTGACAATGTGTTTCAGCAAAGCTCAGGTTCCTTTCCCTCTCTCCAGCTGCAGCGTGGCCAGGCAGAGCTCTGGGTTATGTAAGATGGGAATCAGATGACTGATACAACTCTTGCTTCAGTAAGGACAGATGCTGCCAGCTGGGCATGTGAACAGCCCTGCCTCTTGAATTTGAAACGAGTATTTCAAAAGAGAACATAAATATAATATTTAAACATAAATATTTGGGGGTTTAATGCTGTTGATTTTGTTTTATTTTAAATTTATTTATTGCTGAGGAAAGCTTGTGGTTAGTGGGCTTTTACTCTGCACACTCTGTCTTATGCCCTGTACTGTAAAATACTGAATGCAAGATAATTTTAAAAAATAATAATTATTGTCATGTTCTCAATGGCTGTTGAGGCATCACAGACTTCTTTTTTAGCTGTCACCTCACTCCTGTGAAGCCTGGACCTGTGAGACTTAGGGAAATCCGAGTCCTTCAGTTTTTACTGCATTTAGGATTACCTTTGTTTGTAGCACTCTGTAATTTTGGTTTCATCCATGTTATGCAAGATTTTTTGAAAAGAATTCTGGTCAGCGTAAGACACAGTGTCTCTTTCTAGGTTATAAATTGTTCTGTGCAGCAAAGGAGAAAAACTGATTTTTCAGGACGGGAAAGGACTGGGATGCAGATTCCCTGGCATTCCTAAGCTGACCAATTTACTGTCTGCGTTAGTGCCTTGCACAGGCCACTTACACAAAGGTCAGGCACCCCCCAGCAGCCCCTCATCCTGTGGTAACTCAAAAGCACAAATATTATGCTATTAAGATTTATTTTATAGAACTTCCAACACACCATATCAGCAAAACCCTGAGGCTGCTAAAGCCACGTACTCTTCATTGGCTGAAGCTCAAATAAGCAAGCAGCACCTGAGAGGTTGATCCCAGCAATTCCCCTTTGCTGGTCTCTAATTAATGTTGCTGCTCCCCTTTCCAACATTTCCCAGGGAACACATGGTTTAATGGTCCTGGACACCTTAGCAGTGCCCAGGGACCTGCCAGGCTCTCCTGTAAGTGTGGCCTTGCTGAACATGTTGGGTGACACTGGTCTGGTCCAAAGTCCAAAGGGCAGGGGGTGCAGAGAGAGGGGAAAATCCAAGGAAATGCAGAGGAGACACTGGTCAGGGTGATACCAAGTTTTTTGGGTGAGTTTTTTGGCTCTGTTCTCAAAAGAGAGGGCTCTGTAGAGGTCAGCAAGATGCCACACAGGAATTTTGGGGTGCTCCCTCCAAATACATGACTGCATTGCCAGCCCCCTGTGGGGGAGGCCCTGTCTCCCAGGGGAGACCTTGGCCAGCAGCACCTTCAGCATGTGCAAAGGTTCCACCTCTGGGAACCATGCTGAGCTACTGAACATGCTTCCAGTTATTATAATGGAATTATAATGATGGGTAATTCTCCTATTGCAGCCTGGAAACAATGCTGGAAATCTCACTTGGAGACTGAAAAGCACGCAAAGGTCTCCCTTTGCTCTGTCAATTCCATTTGAGTCCCACTGAGACCCCACCCAGCTCGGGCAAATCAAACCACATCCATTTCCTCCATCTCTGCATGGTCTAACAAGTGCCCTGAAAGGTCTGGTGTGCATTTGCAGCTTGTAAATACAGCATAGCCAGGAACCTCTCCTGCGGAAAGCGAGAATCCTCTGGAAGATGTCAAGAAGACAAGACTGCATATCACAATCATGTAACAAGGAGGTGGTGAAATTGCTCTTGCGTTAGAGCTGAGCAACTCATGATTGCTCTGTCCTGCAAACGTTTTCAGGCTCTAAATGTTTTTCCTTACATGCAAATATAGGTGATGATAAGCATTTTTACAATGAAAGTGTGGAAAAAAGCTCTGTGGGGGCAATCAACACTGGTTCATTTTGATAACTTTGAAGTGTTTTGTATTCAGCCACGTTAGAAAAAAACTAATTAGCTTAAATTGTGAAATCAAAAGTAATTTTGAATTAAATGAATTTTTCATTTCGGAAGTGATAAAAGGGCAATTTCCAACCTTAAAAATACAATTCAAATTGAAAAAAATTTGCCCAGTACAACCCTTTCAGGGAAAATGCTTTATTTCTCATATATTAGCATTTTTGGGTGACAATACAGTTCATCAAAAACCACTGCACCTCAATAATCTGCATCTAGGCTTCCCCTGATTGCATGGTGACTGTGCGTTGCCTAATTGTGTGTGACTAATACAATTTCATGTGCATTTCCGTGCACTGGGGATTCATTGTTGCCACATACTATCATTGGGAAATCTCTAAGCGTGTGTCTATGAAACAATGACAGGGAGACAAGAGTACCTCCTCTGGAGAAAAGACCTAGGAGGAGGCGGATGACTGGGAGCAAAAAATTATCAAGGCAGAATAGACAGAAAACAGAGCAGCTGTGCCTCTCCCTGGTTTGCAGGGCACAAAACCTCCTCTGTCGGGCAGGACTTACTGGGACAGTGTTTGAGAGGTCCTCTTTGAGGATGAGAACAATGAAACCTAAGCAATGCTTGAGAAAGGAGGGGAGTGAAAGAGAGCTTTCCTTCTGAGGGAGAAACGACCTGGGCCCACATATCCAGGTGGACCACAAGTCCTCAGCAGCATCAGGAAGGTGGCTTGAGACTTGATTCCCCAGGGGTGGAAGGAAAGAGGAGGGGTACAAGTTATCTCCAAGCGAGCTGCTGTCCTCAGTGAGAGGCAGCAGCCAATGGTTACAGTAACCCTCCATTCCAAACTCAGTTTGCGTGACTTGTGCAGCCAGTACAGAGGGCATAGAGCCCTCTGACCAGCACTCAGACTCCCAAAATGGGCACCTTTCCAACCCCAGGCTGCTGGAGAGGAGGGTTGGTTTGTGGACAGGTACTTGTCAGGTGGGGCTGCTGGTCCCACATTCCATCCTCTGCTGTAAAACCCCCTGTGGCAGTGGAGGATTTCCAGGGACCAGGCGGACGACGGGGAGGAGATCCCTAATTCAGAACAGGCCCTGGAGGTATTTAAGAGATGTGTAGATGTGGTGCTTAGGGACATGGTTGAGTGGTGGGCTTGGCTGTGTTAGGTTGATTGTTGGTCTTAACGATCCTGGAGATTTTTCCAATCTAAATGGTTATACCATTCTGTGTTTCTACACAAAGAAATGCACCCCATTTGAAACCAGAGGGGATGCTCCTGAGTTCCTTAACCAGGAGGCTGAAGTGAGTCACCATTTCACTAGGAGCACCAGGGAGTCATGCCCTGTGGCTTGGCAGTGGGGATGTGCTCCTGCATAGTGGCACATCCTATCAGTGGGTTGGGTGAGTGAGAGGGAACATGCAAACATCCTCCCAAAAAGGGCAGCAACTTGTTTCATGCAAGTCTTACATGTGTTCAGAAAACATCTTCCAGAAAGTCTCCCTCTGGGAATTAAGGTATTTCTCCACCTAGTTTTGGGATGTTGGAGGTGTTAAATGGCAGCTGAGGCAGCCACTTCTAGATTTACATTTTGGACTTGATTGCCAGAGTTTCAGCTGTACGTACCTGCACACAGCTACCCCGCACAGGGGGGGTAAATCTGAGCGCAGGTCCAATTAAAAACACAAGGCATTCAGAAGCTGCAGAGAGGAGAGCCCTGTAAATACTTGTGAGCAAGGGGGTGCAAACAGCCATGTCCCAGGGGAAGTATCTGGTTTTTGCAATGTTTATAAAAGAAAAATAAATGAAACCAGCAAAAGTCCTGAGGAGTCCACAACTCACTACTGCTGACGGGGAGGGGCAAGAAAGCCCTTTGATGAAAATTTTAGTGAGAGTGGCAGGCCTTCCCCTCCTGGCTGCTGTCCCAACCAAGCTGGCTGCTTGTGCAGGTGACCACGGGTCACTGCCTTACCCAGCCTGTCCCCTCTCGTAGCCCTAGACCCTGGAGAAGGGCTCTCTTCCTGACCCCTGATTGTAGGCTTCACAGGCATGTAAATAGTGCATATGGCAAGAGAAATGCCATTATTTTTATAATTGCTGCTAATGCTGCCTGAAATTAAAAAAAAAAAGAGATAAATAATAAAACCTGTTCTGCAAGCAAGATGACAGGAAAAGGCCTTTGTAATCAAACAGGAGGGACCCATCCCTTTTCCTCTTCTACTAGCCTCTTCTTCGTTGCCTACAACATTCTTCATTGTCTCAGTTCAGCGTTTTCTTCTTCTTTCTTATCCTTCCCCATAGATGTGGTATATTTAGTCCCTTCTCTCTACTCATCCCAAGTGCCCACAGTTACACTGGTTGTTTGTCATCCTCTTGATCCGCAAAGCCTTTCACTAACCACTTAGCTGGCTTCTTGCTTTTCAGATGTCAGAGTCCTTCGAGGCAAGGGCTCCCCTTTCTGAAGTGTCTACTCTGCTCCCAGCACACAGCACCCCTAACCCTGGCACTGGTCTGGTTGTCTCTGGCATCCCACAGAGGGGTTTCAGAATCCACCACAATAGGTTGGCTAATGAACTTGTTGCTACAGCTGGGCTGGTCTCCTGAGACATCTCTGTGTGGAGGGAGTTCTCTTCAAGAGAGAGGGAGGATACACAATTTTGGATTGAATACAGGGCTCCAAAAAGGAAGGTGAGTCATTGAGCCTAATCATTAGGGTGTGTGATGATATTATCTAATGAGGAAACGCTTGATGATGCTTTTAGAGACTGCAGAGAGCAGTGAACTGGCTGTAGAGGAAATCAGAATGTGAGCACTTTCGACATAGACAGTGTTCAAGAAATGGGATCTGAAATGTCTTTGGGGAGAAGAGCAGAGCAATTTCAACACCCTCAAGCTTGCATCAGGGTGTGTTGCTGCTTCTGTTTAATCTTAGTTGCTCACATAATTCCCTCCTTAAATAACCAGCTCTCTAGAATTCAGGACAAAGAAGTGTTGCCTAAAGAACAGATGTCATATAATTTTTTTCTGAAGCTCGTGTTTGTTGTCATTGTAATTTTTTTTAAGTTGAATTGCAGATGAGGTTTTAATAGAAGAAAGCTCTCAGGTGTAGGTTCCAAATTTAGGTTTAGTTAAGCAAGAGGGTTTACAGAATCTCCAAGAAAAAGAGAAACATTTCAGCTGTTGCTGTTCTGTTTTGCTCTGGGTTTTTTCTTCATTTTTTTGGTTTGTTGTTTGGTTTTTTTTTTTAAGAAATCTCCTTGAAATTGTTTGCTTGACTTCCTCTAAAGAATCTTTAGCTTCTTGCTACCTCATGAGAACCAGAGAGTGAAACCATGTAGAAACACCAAGTGGTAGTCCCCATTCTCTTTTTTTTCAGCTGAGAAAGATGAATGAACGAGCTGCCTGACACATTTCTCATTCCTGGCACTACTTGTCTAAGGCAGCTGTGATGTACCTGGGCAGTTTTCAGTAAGGGACCAGAGTGGTGAGTGTTGTCATGCCCCAGGAAAGTCAAAGGAGAAGACTCTAAACATCTCAGAGAAAAGCCTGTTTGAATGTATTCAGCAGGTGGGAATTTGGCCCTGGTTATCTTATTTAAGTTCTCAGCATCTGATAAACTAATGTATTCATCTAGAAAGCAATAGTGCAGAGGGAATAAAAATACCGCAAATTAAGATTTGTCTCTTGCCCTAAAACAGCAAGGAAGGTCTGCCCTTCCTAAAGCTACAACACTGTCAAATTAGGCTTTCTTTGCACACAAATTCTCAGTCTTGTTTAAAGTCCATTACAGATCGTGGTTTAAGCTTGTTCTTCATGCATTCAAATTAAAGGAAGCTGACAGAGCACAAGCAGCCTCCTGCAGCCCTTTGACTAAGTGATGTTAAACTGGTGTAATAGACTTGGATACTTTTCACAAGCGTGGACTCAAACCACTGCAGCTCTGGGTGCACGTGAGAGTTCAGCTCTGTTTCAAGTAAGGGAAAATGAAAGGAGAATAGAGCCACAATCAAATGAAGGTTAAGGTCTTGTGTGAGCACTGTGGCAGCTGTATCTCTGATGCAAATGTCTGCAGAAATATCAGGAAACCCTGGTGCAGGTGTTTGGGAATCCAGACATAGTTACACCAGCCCTTTTTTCTTTCAGGTTTTTTTTTTCCTCTTTCTTCTGTTCTAACTAAATACATCTCTGGGCTTAACAGCTCTGTGTGGGCTCAGGCCAGGCTGGTCTCACGGCTGCAGCTGTGTGTATGTGCGTGTGTGTGTGTGCATTCCTTCTCACTCTCGTAAATGTGCAGCAAAAGTGTGAAAAAAGAGCAGCTGGCACATCTGAGAGAGAAAATTGCGGTGGAAACATGGCATATTTTTTAGATCTTGGTTACTGTGACACAAATCATGAAAGCTCCCATCTTCTTTGGAAAGCCTTAAAGCTCAAGTTAAACAAAACTTGGCCTCCCGGTCCCCCACAACCCCAAGGCCAGTGATATCCTGGGGTGTTCAGAAGGCTTAGGCTGGGGTGTTTCTCTACTAATTGATTACATCTGCCCATCCCTCAGACTTGTTTTATTATTAATAATCACACAAAGGCAGGAAGTGATGAGGACAGGCAGCATTTCTGCAGAAGAGGAGGCCATCAGACACTGCATATCTGGGTCTCCTTTCCACGGTGTCTTTGCAAAACCATTTGACGTGGCCATCAGGAAGGAAGGATGTGCTTCAGAGGTGGTAGCTGAAAACTTACCACAGCAGAAGAGCCAGTCTGAACTCTCTTTATAAAATATGCTTCTCTTGAGTGCAGCTGTGCTTGTAACAGAGATTGGCTGAGTCAGGAGAGCACATAAAGAAAAGCAGGAGCTCAGCTCTTCAGCTGCTAACACATCCCACACAGAAGGGGACTAGGTCCTTGCAGGTGCTGCACAATCTTCCACTGCCTCCTTGCAGTGCACCCTTGTAAGGAGAGACAAACTTTTACAACGCTCACCAGGGAAAGTTCACCAAGCAGGTCAGCTTAGGGCAGTGTTACAAACCTGTGGAACACTCACTCCATCCATCAGACTTTAGGCCCAAAGGTTTCCATTTGCTTTTTAGCACATTAAAGCTGGGCTGGCCCAAGGGACCTGAACATAGCCATTTTCAGGCAAGTTCTGCAGGAAGGACAGCATCCAACACCTGAGAACATCCCTTCTTTTTTTCTTCTCCAGATCTTTATCACAATGAAGACATGGTATCCCCCTGACCAGGTACAGACAGACCTCCTGAAGGAAGGTGGAAGGAGCAGGGAGGGGCAGAGCCCTTTCCCACTCCTCTGTCCTGGAGCTGGTGTTTCAGGTGAGCATGGTTTGGTGGTACATCCCCAAACCCAAGAGATGGCCAGCAGAGATGTACCCTGCAACAGCAGCCACAGTCTTGCCTGTACCTCACCAGAGTCTTTTGCTCTGGGCTGTGCTCTGCAATGCAAGCCCACTGCTGTGCACAGCATCACCAAGCCACTGCCACCCCCCGAGGGTGACCTAGGGCAGGGGACCTTGTGATCCTGCTCAGTGGCTCTGCTGGTAGGTCCTACATCCAAGAGAACAACAATATAAGATCAGTCTTCCCAATTACGTGAGGACAGCAGAAGAATATATAAAGTAAGAATAAGGATTAGAATAATAAGTTTAAGAATAATAAACTTAGTAGCCTCTCAGCATTCCCCTCTTCTGTGAATGTGATTCAATGTTGTTGTAGAGAAAATAGCACTTAACAAACCTGATTTAGTTCTTTGAGGAGATTACAAAGTTGCCTGATAAAAGTAACTACGCAGATATGCTATACTTAGATTTTCTACGAGGGGATTGAGCTAAAACCATGACATCCTGCTTAAAAAATAGCACAGAATAGTATGAACCAGAGGATATGTGAGACAGATTGAGAGCTGGATAACTGACAGATCTCAAAATGTTGTTGTCAACGAGGACTCATCACCGAACAACAAATTCCAAGCAGGTTTGGGACTCAGCCCTGCTCTACCCCAAGTTTTTATCATCAATCTGGAAGACCATGTGAAAGGGCCACTGACAGAGGGCATTGATACCCACCTTTGGTGGCAAGGTGGTTGAGGAGGCAGCCGTGCCAGGGCATGGGTGACTGCTGCGTAAGCAGGGCTCACTTGCTCACATTCCCGCAGTCCGGGAGGGAGGAAGAGGGGAGGTTGTTCATTATAAGCAGGACTGGCTGCAAGTGTAGCAGAGCTCCTGAAGGAGGGCTGGAGGTTGTTATGGATGAGTGGTTCTGTGCAGACACCTCTCCTGGCTAATGGGGGCAAGGGCTGCCTGGGATTAAGCACACAGGGAAAGTAGTAAGTAGGATCAGGGAGGTTAATTTTCCTCCACATAAAGCACTGAGACTAAAGTGGATAAGATAACACAACCAGGCCTGGGGCGCACATTTTAATATTCAGAAGGTGGTTAAAGTGAGGGCAGGAAAGAGCCACAGAAATGAATTAAGGAGTAGAGAAAGTGCCTTAGAGCAAGATACTGAAATTGTTCGATCTGTTTCATGCACCCAAAGGGGGAAGGAGAGGAATATTGAAGGGTGAGTTAAGATCAGCATATAAGTAATTCCATCGGATGAAAACGGAGCACAACAGGGCTCTTCAATGTAGCAGAGAATAGCATAAACACCAACCACCACTGTCGAGAAGCTGAAACCAGACAAATTCAAATTAGCTGCAAGGTGCACGTGTTTAGCAAAGAGGTAATCAACCACTGGAACAAATGACCAAGGGGAGGGGCAGCTTCTCCTTCTCTTGATATCTTCAGATCATAACTAGACTCCTTTCTGGAAGAGATGCTTTAGGTGAGCACAAGTAAGGGATAGATGAGTAAGAGCAATTGTTATTCACCCTATGGGTCAGACTAGAATCTAATGATTTCCCCCCACCTAAACTCTCTCAGCCCTGATACCAAGCCCTGATATCACACAGAGATGCCTTGTTCATCTGAGCAGCACCCTAGGTCACTGTAGTTGGCATCCCTGTTGCTAAGTGAACTTACATAGGAAGTCTGTGCCAGGGCTTGATTGTAAAATAACCCCTGATTCCCACCCAAATGTCTTGACTTCAGACACTATTTTCCCTGCAAGAACCAAAAAATTGCATCTAGGTTGTCCAAATATTCCCCCAGAAACAGCCTGTGGGTATGACAACAGTGTGGCAGATAGAGCACCAGATCATGCTTTAGTGTATCTGCTTGTAAAGGTTTTGCCTCCGAGGCATTGGCTTGGGGTGGGAAAGAAAGGTTCACTTCTCTCCCAGCGTATGCACTGTCAATTGATGGTCTGACCCTCAAACTTTTGATCTCTCCCTCATCCTTCATTTAGGCAGTTCATCCTGTACAGTACTACACAAGGTGGTCAAGAACAAAAAGTGAAGAAAACATGGTGTATTTTCATGCCCTTAGCAGGGCTGGAGCAGTAACTGGGGAGAAGGGGCTTTACGTTAAAGTTCCCCTTGAGTTACTCACACGTGCATGCAGACTGCATTACTGCTGAATCACTTTTTTTTTAAAAAAACAGCACATTATATGTGTGAAAATATAGCACTGCTGTGGTCTATAACGTGTCACCAACACATGCAAAGAAGGGGGAAGCCATTCATGTGTGATGACCCACTGGCTCTCTACATCATGTAACCTTAAAAAATGTTTTACTGCCTGTATCCTGTTTGGTTAAATGAAACCCAGAGTGGGTACCAAGGTTAAAAAAAGCTATACAATTTGTGTAACAACATCTATATATATTTTTAATATAAATTCAACCTTTCTGCTGTTTCCAAATCCCACCTCCCTGATGTCCCTCAGCAATGACCCAAGTTCTGACAGTCTCTGCTTTCCTTCTCTGTTACCCCAAGGAGAAAACCCTCCAAACCCAGCAGGCAGGGGTCCTCCCTTTGGGTCGTGTTCCCTCAGCCCAGATGTGTTGGCTGGGGCAGTGACCACAGGGCTTTCTTTAAGCCCTCACTGGCTGGTAAGCAGTGCGTGGGCTGGCACATGCTCCTTTCTGTGCCTTGGCTCTGTCCCTGAGGACCCCCAGTTTAGGACTGGGGTGCCGGAGTCTGCATTCATGATGAGTAAGCTGTAAGTCCCCAGTGGGCTCTGCTGAGTCCAGAGGGGGTCATGGGACCCACTTCAGGAGAGAGGATGGTGTATTCAAGCACCTCTATTTCCTAAAAGAGACATATGCTGGTTCTCGTGACCCATGAAATCCAAAATGTGTATGGGATACCCACTACAGTCACAGTCTACTCAGTTTGGGGCATCTGGTTTAGCTGGTAATCAGTGAGACTGTTTTTTCCCAGCCATTCTGGTTGTTCCAAACCTCCCAGTGGACACAATTGCACCACACAAACCGTGTGTGCTAGCTATACATCTTCACTGTTGACTTGGCTCAGGAGTCATCAACATACAGTGCCAGTCCTCACAGAGCATATTGCCGTGGGACTGGTGGGGTTAGTGTGGAGAAGTTTGGGACCTGACACAAATCAGAAGCCTCTGAGTTCTGCCTGGGTGTATGGGAAGGCACCCAGGGGATGACCTGGGATGGAGATGGAGAAACAGAATTGCTGCTGGTGCACAGCAGACTCTGGGTTTCCACAGGACATTCTGCTCCCTCCTCAGCCCCCTCGTGCTCAGGACCTGTGCACCTGGCAAGGCAGGATGTTCTGCTCCACAGGGTGATTTTCCTCCAATGCAGTCAGGCAGGATCTGGGCCCTTCGTCCCACCTGTGCTTATGCCAAGGGCCAGAGCACAGCACAGCACTAATCCAAGGCTGGTTTCTGGGACAGATTGTTCAGCCAGCCCCTAGTGCTTAATGCATGATCTCACCCAATGGCCTAGTTTTTCTAGTGATAGTGCTTTTCAGGAGCTTTGCAAAGCCTTTCATATAATCCAAGGGGTATAAAGATGTGAATCAGTCTCTCCATGGTAAAACCAAGCCCCACAAAAACATCTTAGCCATGAATAAGTGACAGTAGCTGATATGACCTGCATGGCTGCTCTGACAGAATAATACCAACAGTTCAGCACATGAGCTCATTATCCAAAATCTGACTTACTAAGGTTGGGCAAACATCATCCTAATTCGACACAACCACTGCTGTGGGAAGGCACATGGCAAAAGTGCCACAGGCCCATGGACTGGGGATGAGAGGGGCGAGGAGAGCTGGGGACTGTGCCTGGAATCTCTCAGGCTGCTGCCCCGACAGAGGGAAGATGGGCATGTGGCATTTTCCACTGGCATGCAAACAGCTGAGCCCATCTGATATCTGGCACACAAGTGTTTGGTCAGCTATTTACCAGCTCACAAACAGATAAATATGCAGAGGAGGGTGCTCACAGCTTTCCCACAAAAGGGAAGAGTGAGAAAGAAAGAGACACGGCNAAAAAAAAAAAAAAAAAAAAAAAAAAAAGGAGAGAGAGAGAGAAAAACAACCCTAAAAAAGAGAACAGGAGTGAGAGTTGTCAGTGCCCGCAAGCACTCGCAGGAATAATAGCAATAATCACTGTCATCCGTAAGAGGCTCTTGCGCCAGGTTCAGCCTCTCCCCCTCCCTCTCTCCCCTCGCCTTGCTGTCTGAGTCACTGGATCTGAGTCACACTCCTGTTCTATTCCTGTACCGTTCCCTTCAGCTGGGGATGTAGATTTGTTTTGGCTGGAACGATCTGGGCACAGGAGGGACCATCTGCTGCTAGTTCTTGCTTGCTTTGCTCTTGTTTCTTTCCCAGAGAAGGGAAGTGAGTGCTGCCATTGCAATAATTCAGAGGGAGCATGCTGGGAACATACACCCCTTACTGTACAGCCAAGGACTGCCATTTGTCATCTGAAGGCTTGTTATCCATGGCTGACCCTGAGCAGTTGTCTCCACGTGCTCTGACAAAATCACTTCCCTGCATATCAGCTCTTTCCCAAGGTGGGTGTTTTTCCTTTGGTCAAACCTCAAACGTTTTTTGAGGGAGCTGGGGTGGTTAGTACAGGCTGCACGTTGCTGTGATGAAGGAGAGGCACACAAAACAAGCTGACAGCATGCAGGGACTTGCAGTCAGTGTGCACAGCACATGTTATGACGGAAGGAGTGCTCCCTTCTGGTTTTCCCATCAGGAGCAGCAGCCACAGTCAGTGTATGCACTCTGTCTTTTGTTGCAATAGTAGTAATTGGCAGTGGTGAGGAAATGCAAATGACTTAATGCCTAATCCACCACAACCAGTGTCTTCGCTGATTCCTGCATCCACGTCCTGAATAGGAAAGTCAGCAGAGCAAAGGTGTGTGAGAGAATTCACCAAAGAGCTGAACTAACAGTGGACTGGAGGATGGGCTGAACAAGCAAGAGCAAAGGTCTGGGAGAGAGCAGTGTCACACTACAGGCATACCAGGGCTTTCAGGAGTGACCAGACCTCTAAGAGGCTCTGTGTCTGAGGCATCTGTCTGGAGGGATCTTTGAAGGATGCAGCAGTTGGAGACCTCCAACAGAGAGGCTGTTCCAGCAAGCTGTGCTCAAGCATCCCAGAAATGAAGGCCCCTTGGTGAAGAGTTGCCTTTGGAAGGCTTAATCCCAAGGCTGTGCAGCAAAACTAGTATTTGCCAGACCTTTTTATAGGAGAGACAACAGAAGGAGTTGCTTCATGACTGAAAGAGAATATATCTGTCCATTCAATTACAAAGCCTGAATCCTGAACCCTCTGGAAAACTAAATAAACATCAAATCAGCTTCATACTTTTCATTTACAGTCCATGGGGCTTGTGAACTTAACCTAAGGTCACAAAACCCTGAAGCACTCTGTAGTGAGCAGTCTTTCAAGCCCTGAAGATACATCCATTTCCAGTGATACCTTTCTCAGTCTCATTCCTCATCGTGCCTCCCAAAAACTTTAGACTGGATTTCCCAAAATCTGAGAGTTTTAAAATGCTCTCATTGGCCCATTACAGAGTGGGGAGTACTCAAATGCCTGCAGATCAGGGAGCCCTCAGCAGCAGACTGACTGATGATAGCCACCATGCTAATGTCATATCCCTCAAGGATCAGGGTTGTCAGGCCAATTGATTCTCTGAAGAGTGATATGGGTTCTAATTTCAGCACCGTAGCAGCTCTTTTTGGGGCAAAGATGCTCCAAAAGGGGTTTGTTGTTTGGGACATTGCTCAGAGGGGCTGAATGTCTGCACATGCAAAACCACCATCTCCACTGGTCCATGTGTCACATCAGCATCCAAGACACTTAAAATGTTAATGTCTTTAATGTGGAGGGAAATCAAATTACCACAAAGATCTTAAAAGGTCTGGGCCAAATTCTCTGCGGGTGGAGGATGCCTGCATCATTCCTAATGGAGCTGTGACAATGTGACTGACCCTCCCCACAAGTGGTGGCCAGACACATCACACTTCCACCCAAGCTAACTCTAATTTGCTCTGGGTCTGACTCATCTGCCCAGCCAGAGACAAGACGCTTCACCTTCGATGGCTGAGATGGGCACCTGGTTGTTAAAGTTTGCCTTGCAGGTGTGCCCCAGCCAGGACCTCTGGCTCTGAAGGCTGCCAGAACAAGCCACCAAAGGATGATCCCTGCCTCAAAAACCTTGTGGTGCATGCAAATACCAAAGCAGGTGCTTCCTGACCTCTTTAGGGGCTGGACACCAGTTACAACAGAAGGAGCCTGGCAGGAGAAGTTCACAAGAGAGACAGGCTAATTACCCAGCTCTTTCAGGGGTGCTGGTTTATTATTTTCAGTGCTTTTGAATTCAATTCCAGCTTATGCAAAACCACCTGATCTCCAAAGAGGCTCCTGTCCTACCTCACAACTGACTGCTGCTCCCATACCTGCTCCCAGCACAACCCTGTCCCAACAGAGAAACTGACCCCACACAGAGTGGAGTCTTGCCCCTCAAGACCCGCCAGTTTCTCACAGCTGGGATTTAGCTCAGATAAATTTTTCTGTTTTCCACAGCCTTTTCTGAGGCAATTCTCTAAAAGGGATGATTTGGTGTACAACACTTGATCCCTTGCTTTGCCCATATCCATTTGAGATGGCCATACACTTCAGCTTTGTCACTCCAAGAGACATGGAGGGGAAGTTTTGATGTATACCAATTTGAAAAAAGCACATTAATTGCTGTTCTAATTGTGTTCCTCCCGTTTGTGCAGGAGATGTTTCTTGTGTGCTCTCCACTATGCATTATTTAGCAAGAAGGACACCCAATTCCTCCCAAAGGTACGAGAGAAACCAAAGACCAGTCTGGGGTCTTCAGCAACATTTCTTTCCCATTAATGCTCCTTTCTTCCTTTCTGCTTCCTCTCTTTTCTGTCCACCAGATTTTATCCCTTCCAAACCTCCAAAACATGAGTTTGATCACAATCAGCCCAAGGCAAAGCGTGAGCAGAGACAGCTGATCTTTTCCAGTCTGCATTTTTTATCCCAAGGACCCTAAGGATGATGTCCTCCCCATGTCTCCTTTTCCTAGGCATGTTTCAGGACATGGAATTGCAGTGCATGCCAGTCACTGAGATTTACAGCTCAGCAAGTTTAACCTTAGATTCTCTGAATAACGTGCACACGTCTTGCTAAAACTGGTGCATTCAGTGAAGGCTTGACATATTATCTTATGCAGCTGTATTAAAACACCCTGCCCCTTCAACCATAAGGGCTGTTTCTGACTCAGAGATCTTGAGCAGCAAACGTAGGATAGAAGGAAAACACATGGATTGCAGACCAAGAGAGCTACAGGCATTTAGTAACAGCCCATCTGCCCTGTGTTTGCTTCAGAATTTGCCAGATAAGACACGTGTTGACTAGAAAATGTTTATTGTTACTGCTGGCCCTAACTGATCAAGTGTAAAATGTACACCCTGCTTTCCCCTTTGCTGAGCCCTGACAGCCTCACAGGAGAGGGCTCCTCCTGTGCCAGGATTTTGCCTGCCTAGAGGCAGTCCTGATATTTTGGTCTCCCAAATGATGGGGCTGAGGGGATCCTCTGAGAAAACATCACCCTCATTGCTGCTGTACTCTCCAAAGCCCAGCCTTGCCTCAGCAAGGCTGCACTCAACAGAGAGTCCAGAGTCACAAGGCACTTGCAAAATGCACGTGAATCATCCCGTTTGCACAAGCATTTGCACATCAAGAGTGATAACATGCAGGATCAGCCTGATCCCTAAGAGCAAACATGGAGATCCGTGTCCCATGCAGTCATGGCTAAGGCTTTTCCCCAGCATGGCACACCACGCTGCTCCTGGACACACGTACACACCTCTCCTGTGGGCCTTGCCAAAACCTGGAGGGCAAAATGAGTTTGAGTCTCTGTGCAGCCCAGAGAAAGGTTCAGATGTGGTGACATGGGAGGCAGCCCCAAGGCAGCTCTGGCTCCTGACGTTTTCAAACTCCTCATCCAAAGCAAAGAAGAGTTTATCCTGATTTTTACTGTCTCATGCACATTAAGAGGAGAAACATGATACCAGTTTTGCCTTGGACTTGTGCAGGATGCTCAGGACTTTATGGTGCAGCACTTATAATTTCATCCTTACAAAGAACAGCCCACAAAGTGACTGGAATTTATTACAACAAGATTAAACAATAATAAAGTTTTTAGAACAGCCAGGATGAAGATGAACATACTTGGAAGTCTTGAACACTGTGAGTTGCATCCATAGCCCTGAAACAGCAGGAATCAGAAGGAATTCCTCCAATGAGACAGAGTGACACAATCCACCTCTAAGGCAGGACCAGTGCTTGGGAATCAGTGAAACAGACCCTTTGTTTCTGAGCGATGACAGCTTCAAAGTTTTAATGTTTGTAGAGAGATGTGTTCACCAAATATGATACACAGTGATTAAAATAATGAGCTGGAACAAGTTGAAGTTATAATTGCTCCTTTTCGTCCCCTCCCCTGAGTTGGTCTGAGTGCTTTGTTAACTACCTTGATGAACCAATCAAGAGTTGGCTAAATCAGGGGAAGAGCAAACAAACCCTGGGAGACATCCCTACAAGAAAAGACATAATCTGGACACCGAGCTTTGAAGGCAAGCTGTATAATGAGAGCTGACTATATCTCAAAATCCATGTTAGCTTGAATGAACTTATGTAATAAACATTTATCACAGAACATATGTCACTGAGCACCTGCCAGACTTCAGGAATAGAGCCAACGCAGCTTGAATCGTATATGTATTAAAAAAACCCAACTTGGCGGCAGGAGGCTGGCAGACGCTTTTACTAGAAAAATCAGAAGTGATTTTGAGAGGAGCAGAAATTTCCTGAAACCTCTCTCACTCCATGTGGGAACATAGCACTTGGAAAAAGCAAGAGGCTGATCAAGCTGTGCTGAGCAGAGGGAGCAGGACGAGCTCCTCTGCTCATCCCCTCTGGAATTTGTCCCTGCAGCCCCACTGCTCCCCTGCATGTGCTGCTGCCCGTGGAGGAGTGTTCTCTTGGGGGCTGGTGCCTGGCTCTGCTCAAGCAAAAAGGCAACACTGGACAGTGCAGGGCAGCTGCTGGAAGAACAGCAAGCACAGGGCTGAGTGGGGCTAGGAAGGGAATTTGTGGTGAGATGAGTAAAGCTACCCCGCTCAGGGGGGAAGTTAGCACCCAAATCAAGCAGGATGAAGTGGTTGAGGGATGAACTGAGACTGTGGGTGGAAGGGGGTTCAGAGCAGCAGTATTCAGTAGAAATCACAACAGCAGAAAGACAGGGCAGGGTAGTGCAGGGGCTTGGGCAGGGTAGTATGAACCTGGTCTGGGGTTTTCTTCCTGGGCTGGTGCTCACTGAGGAGCAGACACAACACAGCAAGGAGCCAGGGGTAGGAGGCGTTTCTGTCTGAAACAATGAGGATCAGGGCAGGCACAAGGCTGTGCCAAGCATGAATCGCTGAACTCTAGACACAGGCTGGGTGTGAGAAGCTGGAGAGAGATGTGAAGCAAAGGTGACAGAGCCAGGGGAGAGGAGAGGAGAGGACGGGGACTACCTTGCCTCGTCACTGATGGGCATATCTACACCAACTTTACTTTATCCAGAGCTGCCCTGCTCTCTCAGACACCCACAGCAGGGCATCCATAACAGCTCCATCCCTGCTGGAGGTGACAGACCTGGTTTCCCCTGCAACACAATTAACTCAGACCACACAGGAGATGAGTGGGACTGTCCTGCTCACAGGCTGTGTGTCAGCAGTGCTGCAGCAGGTGTGGGTATCTCTGAAGGGCAGTGCCTGTGCACTGAAGCCAGACCCTGAATTTCCTGTCTGTTTTATCACACTTGCAAACCCAAGGCCAAACCCAGCCCTGGGGAGCAGGTTCTCCGGGAAAGATGAGCAAGATCTGCTCTGCAGCAGGTATCCGCATATTATTTTTAAAAACAAAAACTTGTTATGGGCTCTTCCTGGCATATGGCTTCAAGCCTGATGAACTCTGCAGAACTATCTCAGTTTGAGGAAGGGGAGTGAGCGTAAAGAGCATAGATAGTAGGGAAGTCTACCCCAGGAAACAGGAATAGGTCCTCAGAAAGATGATACTCCTTCATGACCTGTCTAGCGTTGGAGAGGAGAGATCAGCTGGTCAGACTGTCCAAACTGCACCTAAGTAAATCCAGACTCCCCTTCCCTCCTGCTATCTAGCTTCAGCACTTCTCTGACTGCCATTGTCATTGCATCTGAGCAACCATGGGTTATCTCAGTGCTTTTACCACGTCTTTTCCCTACTGCAGGTGTCCTTGCTTTCCCCTGCAGCTATAAATGAGAAACAAAGCCTTGGGAAAGATTATCAGATTATTTCCAACTGACCTGTTGGACTGCTGATCCTAACTGAAGTGACCAGGGACTTGCCACTTGACTATTAACTAATCATCTGCCCTGTGTTTGGGCTAGAACCAAGGGCTTAGGAGCAGCCCAGCACGTGCCATGGAGGGTTTTGCCTGACCCCATTCATTTTGGTGGTCCTACAGTGAGTGAGATGAGTGTGAGATCAGATCCAGTAAGTGCAAGACTGAAAGGAAAGAGGAGGAAGGAGACAGCAGAAGTGTGAGGAAGAGAGAGCAAGGGCATGTTGGTGCTGTCCTTCTGCAGGGAGCTGCTGGCTATTCAGAGGAGCCTAAGGCTGAACAGCCTGGCTCAGGCTCTCAAGGCGCTCATGCCACTCATTTGCCTCCCCAAACGGCTGATCCCAGCTGCTCCATGGGAGGACAAGAGTCTGTCTGGAGAGAAAACCCTCCCTAACGCCCTGATACAATGCTAACGACAAATGATTCATTGTTACTGCAATTCCCCCTGCTGCACTGAATCCAGGGGCTTTCGTTAGCACTCATCCAGGCTGGCTCTGCCACAAGTGTGCAGGACTTACCTGGGTCACAGCCTGCTTGTTGGTCTTTGCTGGTGTCCTGGAGTCACACCACTTGGGCTTTTGCCCCTTCTCTGTGGAAATGTGAATGCTGATCCTGTCAGCGTGTCAGATTCTGACCTGCATCTCACCACATGAATTGCTTCAATAAAACCCTGCTAAAGCAGAACCATGATGATTCATGGTTGTGCATTTCTTCCACAAGTGTTGAATGTAGGCTAAGATTACAACAGATCTGGCATTGAAACCTGATTAGATTCAGGGTCTTTTTTTTATTTAAAATTAGGTTTAAAAAAAAAAAAGTCTTGTTGAGGATTTGTGGAGGAAAATCATACTTTGAACAACTACAAAAATATGATGTAGAAAGGGAGGTTTTGCTGAACAAAAGTTTGAGATACCTTTCTCTTTTTCTTGCCTCAGCTGCCAAAAAACATTGTTCCCCTCAGCTCCCCCTCTCCCCATTTTTGGATGAAGAATGTCTGTTTTGAGTAGCCAAAACTAAACAGAAGTTGAATTTCCCAGGTGGGAGCCAAGTTTCCTCAGTGAGGAGCTGATGTGGTCACCCAATGGCACCTTCTAGCAGTGCACTGCTGGTTTTACCATTTCTGGAACTGGGTGATTAAAGGGCAAAGCCTTCCTTTCTGCAGTGCTGCACCACTTGGAAGACGTTTTACTCATCTGCCTAACCATAACCTACATTGTGATAATTAATGAGTCAACACTTCTTTCTGCACATGACAGTGGCTGGAAACAGGTAAGGCACCGAGATAGGCAGGAGGGGGGCACACCCACACAGCCACCCCCGGGGCTGACTCTGCACTCCCACCGCCCTGAGGAGTCTCCACTGGGGGTTGCACACGTGGGATGGGCACAGCTCATCCACCAGCGGTGACAAAAACACCCAACCCGCCAGCCCGGCGGGGAAAGAAAGAGGCATGAAAGCGAGAGGAAGTGGAAAAGATCAAGGCGAGAGTGTAAGACAACAAGCTCACCACCGGAAAACAATAAAAATAAAATTGCTCAGAAATAGCATAACTGACATGCAAAGGAGATCAAAACAGCACCTCAAAATACCTCTTGGCGGGGGGCAGGGGGTGTCTCTGGTGGACACCGTGGGGCAGCAGGAGGATGTGCCGCGGGTGGCGGGCAAGCGTCGGCTGTTTCGTGGCCACGTCCACATCCTGCCTGGCTCCCCAGATTCTGACCTGCAGGTCTCTGGAGGCTTTGGTCTCCTGGGAGATTAGCAGTGCTTTGTGCCTTCCCCAGGGCACCAGAGCACACGAGATGCAGCTGATACCTCTGAGCCGAGGCTGGTGCAGGGGCTCTGTTGGGAAGCAGGTGCTACTCCCACTTGGCTCACCCCACTTGTCCAACCATTCTCTGCTGCAAAGAAAAGAACTTGGCTCCTGCTCCGCTTGCCCCAGCACAGACTCAGAGCAGGTGCTGTTTCCATCAGCAAAGGGGCAGGGAAGAAGAGAAGGGAGAACCCAATTCTTCGGGGTTTGTGTTTCTGGAAAGGATAACTGCTCTCAACTTGCCTTCATGAGAGTGCTAAAGCCTTAAGCTGCTGAGGCATTAAGCGTGCTCTGACCTTTAAGCAAAGATAAGGCTCCAAAGTCAGCATTGTTTTGCTGTAGGTTGCTCCTCTGCTTAGAGCTGAGCACACTCTAAAGCCTTGCTGTGCTGTGTCCTGACGAGCTTCAGACTGCTGTGAGCACAGCACCAGGGAGCAGGATCATGGCCCATCTCAGCTCTGCTTTTGCCCAGCAGTGTGACCAGTAGCATTCAACCAGGTCTGCTGCCTGTCTCAGAGGAGGTTCACTCTCCTGAAGCTCCAAGCACAGACTAGACATCACAGCTGGGGGACTGTCCCACCCCTCATCCAAAATGACATGTCTTTCACTCCTTGCACAGTGAAAAACCAAGAGAGAAATCACTCCAAGCACGGGTAGATCTTCAGAGGAGTCCTTTGGGCTAATCTGCCCAAACTTGCAAGACCTAGTTGCAGGCTGGCGGCTGCTCTGGCAACTTTCCAGCTCCCTGTGAATCAAGGAACACTGGGACTGCCACTCAAGGACAGCAAACTGTTTAAAACATAATACCACATTCCCATCTGGTGCACTGAAATGCATGGATGCCCATGGATGTGTTATTCTTCATTCCCTCTATAACAGAGCATGTGATACAGAGTTTTCTCCAAGGAGAAGAAGGGTGAATGAACACAGTCAGGGAATGTCATTGTGTTTTTTGAAAGCATAAAAGGTAGGGCTAAGTACTAGGGATTAATTATTATAGCTGCTTAATGATGCTAGGGATTTTTAATATTATTATTTCTGTGTTTAACCAGGGCCATGGCAACAGGAACACCGGAGGGCCACCTGCCTGGGCTGCGCCAAATGAAGGTTTATATATGGGTTACAAAAGTCACTGGGACAAAATGCTGATGAGCACGGGACATGGTTGGACTGGCTTCCACTTTGGCTGGCAGCAGGAACTTCCATCCTGTGGGTCTGGACATTCTTGACCAGAGCTGAGGGTAATTCTAACCCTGATGCAGAGCTGCCTGGTGGCCTTGAAACAGCTATCCAAAAATGGCCAGTGGATCTCCTTGGTCCTGCAAAAACACTGGCTGCATCAGGGCTTTGATTACACTGAAACACTACAATTAAAAAAATTTTTAAAAATTTAAAAATTTAATTTTGCTGCCCTAGGTGATGAAATGGGGGAGCTGGACACTGGCAGCTCTTGCTCCTTGAATACCAACTCATGTTACAGTAAAGTAGAAGTAACATGAACCTAAGTGTGAAAGGACAATTTTATTTTGAGTCCTGGCTTCAAAAAGCAAGAGAGAAATATGTCCATGTGTTGAAGGAAGTTTAATAAAGGTTTAATTAAGCGCCTCAATCTAGCTTTAGATGTTCTCACTTCTAGTGCTGGAGCTTGGAGCTGTTAGTCATTAATACTCATCTCAGGTAGCTTCCACCACCCTCAGCCCCTCACCTGACGCATGCACACACTTGACAAAGATTGCTGATATCCTCTCTGAAAACTAATGAAATCACAGTGTGATATTTTGATTTCAAGGGCATCAAAGTGATGCAAAATAATGATGGAATCGGGAGGCTCTGATACCACTGACACAACACAGCTCTTCTTGTCTCTAGATCTAAAAGCACCTTGAGAAGGAGATCCGAATCACCACCCCCCTCCACCCCGTTCAAGAGAAACTGAGGCACAGCACTTTGCAGAGATGCAACCTGCGTGTCTGGGATGGAGTCCAGCTGCCCCAGCCCCAGGCCAACATAACACTTACTGACCACACTTCTCCCTGGAACAGAGATGGGATCTGCCGTGGGCAGGAGCTCTGTGTGTGTGTGCTTGTGCATTTGTCTGTGGGTACACAGGTTTTACTGAGAGAAGGATCCAGACACAATAACAAACAAAGAGGAAACCAATTCAATGGTCAGCTGGGAAAGCAGGTCCTGCCTTGGCTGCTCGGAGTTTAAAGGGCAGCAGTGGACACAGGAAAACGCTTTCTAAAGGCTGGAACAGCAACCAGATTTCTTCCTGAGATTATTTCACAATATTTGTAGTTCTTGTTTGCTGCACAGGAGATTAGTTAGGCAGAAAGGCCTGATCCTAATTTTGTACTTTTCAACAGAGGACAGTGCTCCTGATCTGCAGAAGGCTGCAGGACTGCTGCAGAAATTCACAAATTACTGATCTTCAGCAGAGCAGGAGTGGGAAATGGTTCTATATGTATCAACAGGGTATTGTGGAAAATTGAAGCATCATTAGCTAACCTTCTGCATATGGGGCTGGCAGTATACAGCTAAAGAACAGAAGGCACAGGTCTCTCCAGGTTATCAATAAAAGCAGCAAACCTTTCCTTTGCTTACTAGCCTGAGTATGTCCAATTTTTGTTATGGGAAGAATGCCATGCCCTGATAAGGATTATTACAGTACCACTTATACATGTGGAGATCCCACTGCCTCTGGGAAAGGTTTGCCCACTCCTTCAAGATGCCCTGGATTGCTGTGAATCTGAAGCTCATCTAATCAAAAGTCTTTTTTTGCCCCTTCTTCCCTTTTCCCTTCAAGGCTGGCTGTGCAGTGCTGCTGGAGCAGACACAGTGCTCCCCTGAGGTGATTGCCCCAGCCAGCACTGGACTCTGGGGTGCCTGGACACCCTGGGAAGAAGCAGAGCTCAAGGGAGCTGCACTGCACTGCAGTGTCCGTGGGCTGAAAGCCTCTCTGGTACTGCAACAACCCTCTCAGTGTGACTGTGCTGGTGAGAAGTGTGATACCAAGAGTTGTGAGGCTTTGCATCTGGAAAATAGTGGGCTTAAGTCTCCGGGTTTGTTTCAGCCTCTCTCCCTCCCTCAGCAGCACTATGACTGAATCAAGGTGAACAGACTCAGCCTCTCAGCCAGCTTGGAAACTGGAGCACAAGGAGAAGTGACTCACTCCACAGCTATCTACCAGTCAGAAACTCGTCTATGGGACAGGAGTCTTGCAAGAAAACACAATTTTCCATAAGCAAGGTCAGCAGTTTTCTTCAGGCACTCAAGCCCGGGGCAACCCCTGTAGCTGGCAAAGTCCTCCTGAGCCCACAGCCCCACCCGGAGCCCCTCCCAGCCCAACAGCTGTGCAATCCACCTGAGTAAAGGAAGAGGAGGGTGGCATGGCTTGGAGGCTGCTCACAGCCTGCGGAGCTGGCAAAGCCATGCCCACCTTTGGCCCTGGGCACCCAGACATGACTTGCTCTCAGCAGTGCCACCCCAGCAAATGAGCCATGACTTCACAGGAATGGCCTCGCCACTGAGCAGGGACCTCATTTCCTCACATCCCTGTGGGCCTTGCACCTTCTTAGAGGTTTCAAGGTCATCTGACATCCACCACTGAGACCAGAGGTGTTTTGGTATCCTGAGACTTATCTGTGAGGCTTTGTCTCTTGGTTTTGGTGCCAGCCCAAGTCTCCACTGGTGCCAAAACTGACACCATCAAGAATGCTCCACTGCTGCTGATTGCTTTGGGAGCCCAGGCCTCAGGCTTTTTCCCTGACAATTCTGCCACTAGATCAATATCTGTGCTTGAACAAGAGCAGAGCGCTCAGAGATACCTCCAAATGCAAACGGGACCCTTGCCAGTAATGGAGAATCCATCACAGCTCTCCAAAACTCTGCCAGTGTTTAATTAAGCCTCCTGATAGAAACACATTTTATACCTAATCTGCACTTGTCTGGCTTCAGATTGCAGCTGCTGGATCTTGTTTTACCTCCCCTAATTGGGCAGGCTTGGTGTCATTCCACTCCCATTCCACATCACCTCCCAGCAGGACTTCCCTGGACCAGGGTTACCCCAGGCTTTACTTTTCCTTGCCCAGAAATGTTGCCTGGGTGGAGCGTGGAGGGTTTTAGTCTTTCATTTGGCGTTTCAGATGGCAGGCAGCCCATTCAGAGCTGTATGGGCATGGGTGAGGGAGCTCATATATGTTTCCCCAGGGTCAGACTGACCATGCATTTTCTCTGGATATTCTGAAAACGTCCAATTTCTTCCCCACACCTCAGACATGTTGGAGTTCCCCTCCAGCTCTTGCAGAGATCAGGACAAAGCTAAGAATGCACTCTGTGCCTTTCACTTGGTTTACTTCTTCAGGAGTTTGTTTTTCTCTTTTCCTGCTCTGCACCCTCCTGGGCCACCTTTTCCTTTGAGGGATGGAATTGATGCACATCCCAGAATCACCTGGCAGAGGGACTGCAGGTGCTTCATTCACCTTCATGGTCTGGTCCAGCTCCTGCTCTCCTGCATGCCTCCCTAACATCCTGCTCCTCCCACGGGCAGCCCCAGCCTCCTGCTCTCCCTGCCTCTGCCTGGTTTCTGCCATGGAAACACGGCCCTTCACCTTCCTGGCAAAGCTGTGTCCTCGGGGGACACAGGCTGTTCATCAGCCTGATGGATTGATTCAGTTTGACTTCCTCACACTCATTTATTCAAGTTTCCTCGAAAGCCTTTTTCACTAGGGGCTTCCTGAGAGAAGCAGGAGGTGTGTCCATGCTGGTGCACGTGTGGGTCTGTGGGCTGGGGGAGCTGCATCCCAGCCCCTGCTGTTCCCCCAGCACTGCCAAGAGCTGTGCCAGCCCTGTGCATCAGCGCAGTGAGGGCTGCAGGGATCTCTACAAACGCAGGCATTTGTAGAATGAGCATCTGGGAATGTGCATCTGATCCTCAGGCCACGTGAACGGGGGGCTAAAAATAATAACCAACTGCCTCTCCATTCCTCGGCAGCATCTGGGAGAGTTTGTGCAGGGAGGAGCTGCCATCAACCTCTAACACCACCCAGCAGCATCCCTCTGCTTTGCAGCCTGGGTTTGTGCATGTAAAAGGGGTCAAAGGCTCCAAGCTAAGTTTTTTAAAAGGGTTTCTCTAGCAGAGGGCTATGTTGTGAATTTTCTCCTACTTCACCCATCTGCTGCTGTCCTGGCCTATTGAAAGATGCCCCAGTTTTGCACTTCAAACCTCATTTGCCCTTTGCAGAGGAGCTGGCAAAGGTGCCCACTGTTATCAGTGAAAAGGTGACAGTGTTACAGAGGAAAGGCTGTGAAGACCATCCCTGTGAATATGAGTGGACACCACCTTTTTAGAGCAGTCAGTGCCTTCCCCAGCAGCGATGAGCAGAGTCCAGCTGTAGCTGATCTGCAAGATTGCTGGTGGGAACAGCCACTGCCTTGGCAATGTATTTTTGTACTTTCGGTCATCACCTTTAGCTATGCCACTCTTTGCAGTGGCATTGACCAATTGTGGGCAACAAAGAAGAGCCATCTGTGGTGACAGCTTTGTTTAAACTTGCTTATTCTGAAGGGTTTCTTGTCCTTGCTCCTAATACAAAAATAACTTTACCCAGAGATTTCTTTCAGTGAGCAAACACCATTTTCAACCAAGGAACAGCAGCAGCATATGGATCAGGTGCAGCCCATCTCAGGGACAAAAGCTCAGCATTGTCCAGCTCACACCTGGATTCCCTGTGGTCCTACAAAAGGGCTGGGCAGCTCTGGAAGAGCAGAGTATGATTAAACCTCCCTGTGACTTGTTCCTTCCACTGTAAAATCAAATTAATGTCACTCCCATATTTCTTGGCAGAAGGTAGGTGAATCCTGCACAGGGATACAGACAGCAGTACAGCCAAGCGGTGGTCCTTGGTGGATGCTGACTCAGCCCCATGAAGGGGGTTTGTTTTCCTTTTTCTCCATCCCTCACCCATCTCTGCTGCCTCAGGGTGCACTGGAATGAGCAAGGACTGAGTGGTTTCTCTCACGACCTACAGATCAGAGAAATGAGCAAGTCCTACCAGCTGTTGAACAAGGAGAAGAATGTTCCCTCCTGTACCAGGAGGAACATGAACAGGGAAGGTATCAGGTAGCAGAGCATTTCCACAACAAGTTTATCACAGATCCTCCGGCTCCCCAAATCTAGTGCTGTAGCATTTCAGGCTTGCAGACGGGATAACACCTCCAGGGCTGGGAAATTTATGTTTTGTGGGCTGTCTGTGGCTCCTAGGCTGTTCAGAGCTGGTTCTTCTGCCAGCAGGCAGCAGTGGCTGTAGGTGGGCTGCCCCATAACCCACACCCCTGGCTGGAGGCAGTGGGAATAAACCCATCAAAAATTATTTTCTGGGTCACACAGCCACTGAATGGTTGCCCCTTCTGCTTCCCTAGAGAGCCAAATGGGCCCTGGGGAACATTAACCCCTCCCAGCATCATAGAGATGGATTGGCATCTTTGGGATGACCCTATTGTCATGCAAACGAGCATGAAGAAGCCTCAGCTGTGGCCTGGTTTGTACCAAGAGAAAGATCAAAGCCCTACCTGCCCCATGGAGCAGTGGGGGGTGTGTGGTGGTGGGAGAGAAGGGGTGTATTGCAAGAAGGACTCAGGAGTACCAGTCTGCTGCATTTGGCTTTCCCAGTGGGTAGGGAAATGCCTGACTGGATTGAAGCTGTAACCACCACCAGGATGTGTCAAGACCATCCTTGAAATCCTTGTGTGAAATTGGGTCTCCTGGGAAGGCAGCCAGGAGCACAGGATATATAATGCCATGGCAGGTAGTGAGCAGCTTGACTCACACCTGGGCTGGGTTCCCAGGCTGCGATAGACTCCCACCTTGGGTGGGTCAGAGTGCAAGTGCCAGGTTCTGTGTCCCAAATTTTGAGGCAGTCTGGATGCATCGCCAGCAGAAGGCCGTGTGGGGCAGAAGACAGCCAGCAGCCTGATGGAAGAGACCTGGCTTGGCAGGGAGATCAAGGCCCTGGGAGTGGGAAAGAAAAGGAGAGGAACCAGGAATGAGAACTGGGCCGGGATAGGGTGTGGGAAGCAAAGCTCAAGGGAAACATCTGAGAACCTTGCTGTGGGAGGATGAGATTTGGATTCCCCTGGAGCTGGCAGACCCACGGAGCCCTGATCCAGACATTTCCCAGCAGGCCATGAAGGTTCTGCAGCATCCCTACCTCTGAGCTTTGCTCTCAGCCATACCCAGGGGACCTGGGGAATGACAGCGACAGCTCTGCAAGCTTTGGCTCCTCCCAGCTGGTAGGAAACCCTGTGGAGGAGAAGCCCCATCTTCTTTGCCATTTGCCTTGTACAACCCCAGGTCTAACTCCTGGATACTGACCCCTTACACTGCACAGGAAGGAGACAGACTGGAGAAGCACAAGGGGTACCCAGGGGAGTATTGGAGCACCAGGGATGGGACCAGGAGGGCTATTAAACATAGCTCTGAGTAGTGTGGTAGACCCTGACGTGCTTATTTGTTGAGAGAAAAGAGAGGTGAGGTCAGGATGTGCAAGTGACTGTGGCATTTCTGCTGCATGTGGTCAAAAATGGTGTTTTTCTCCACCACTTTTCTCCTTATTCTTCCAGCCACCAAAAACATTCCCTTTTTAAGTGTAAATCTCTCTGCATTGGGAAATCTGCTGCCAACTCTTGGGTTAGAAACCCTACGCCCTTCCGTGTTTCCCAGGAGGGAGGTGAGCTCCCTGCACATGCTATCTCCTCTCCCATCAGCTGTGAATCATGGACCATCAATGGCAGTGCAAGCAGAGGGAGAGCAAGAGGCAATTAAAATCCTCAGGGAGTGCTGCAGCCATCTCTCTGCGCTAAGCCTGTTGAGGGTTTTAGTTTCTTCATTAAAAAATCCCCAATTTCCTACTGAAGAAACAGGCAGAAAATTTCCAACTACGTAGCCCCAACCTGTGGCAAAGCCACAGATTTGCTGTTGCTTCCTGGCTTCAAACTCAAGCACCTGTCTAGAGCTGAGCCTCTGGGGGTGCTTCATCAGACCAGCCCAAACCATGGCACCCACAAGCAACACCATTCTGCTGGGTGTTCCTGAATCCACACCATCCAGTCTCTCCCACAGTGCACCCCTGGAACAGCTCTGCATAGATTTACACCTCTGCACAACATGAATCATGTCCAGCGAGTCTTGAGCTGACCCTTGCAAGGAGCTCCTGAGGCATTGCATGAAAATTATTTATGGGTGGTTTTTATTGCCTGTAAAAGGATGTAGAAATCGGGCAGCGCCCTTGTGGTTTTCTTCTGTCAAATTATGATCAAGGTTGCTATTTTGCTGCCCAAATATTTAAGCGTGAGACAGAAATCTTTACAAGGGCTACCACATTCCTTAGGTTATCTCTATTGGTCCTGCCTGGGCCTATAAATACTAGAGGGACTACCAAAGTAAATAACACATTTGCCTGCACATATGTTGCTCCAGGGGAACTCTTATTTCCTGCACCATAGAGGTCAGTAGGTCAGGGACTTACTCGCAAATCAATAGAAAATTACCTCTCAACTGACACCTGCATTAACCTTTGATTCCTGTTGGTCTAGATGAGGTTAAGGCCACCAGTCCCTATATGGAGAGTCTTCCATTGCTCCTGTGATTTATTTGCATTATGATTTATTTGCATTATCTGTTTCCCCCCTTGATCTTTGGAATTGCTGTCACAGTTCCCACACAGCATGCAGAGTCGTTTCCCTGCACGTTGGTCGGGAATGGCAGGACATACACAAGGCTGTGCTATTTGCTGACAGGTGTCAGAAGCAATAAGGAAAATGTGTATGTTTGGAAATGAAGAGAAAACTAAACCAAACAAGAGGAAGTAATTATGAAGACTCACTTGTCAACATAAACATTTTCTATCCAAAAGTTGTGTCCTGAGCTCAGTCATTAATGACAGCCACAGGTCACTGAAAGTGAGTGAGCTGTAAAAATCAAATTCACTTGTCGTTACAGCTGAGCTAGAAAGAAAATTGCTGGACCCTACAGCCTCCAAACTAGTGTGAATCACTGGTTATTTTCATCAGGGGCTGGTTCACACCTTGTATCTCTTCTAGCTTGCATGAAGAAATCAGACCGGTCATTTCATGTTTCAAATATGCTTGTTTCTTTTGCTGTCCATCCCTGGCATTGCTGTAAGGCTGTGCTGGTCTGTCAGGAGCAAAGAGCTTAGCAGAGCATCCTGTGCTCACCTCATCTCTCGTTGTCCCATGGCAGTGCCAATGTGTTACAGCTCAATATCACCTCTTGCCTCCATCCCCCCTGGCCAGAACTGCATTTAGCAAAAGCGTCATGGTCCTGCCCCAGACGTGTCAAAGGGGTCCTCAGACTCTGTGCTAGATGCTTTTTCCATAGGCAAATTAATGTGAGAATTTGCTTGTGACCCCTTTCCCTCTCCCCTCCCACAGAGGTTCTAAGACATCCATTTTCTGGGTGTTATTAGGCTTCAATTGCCACGCAGGGACTCCTGGACACAAATCACTTTCCATCACTTCAGATGCTGATTCTCACTGTATGAGGTGACTGTGTCTTTTGTTTCTTTCTAATTCCTCCTTTTCACCCCAGAGAAATGATACTTGGTTGCTTTGATGCTGGTGGCAATCCTTCTGCAGAGGTCTCTGCAGACATGAGGGCTGTGGTGATCATCAGAAAACAGCTGACGTGTCTCCAACAGCTCCTGCAAGGGCTGAACTCCCAGGCAGCCCAAGCAACCCTGTCAGGGTGTGCAAAATGCCCAGCGGGCCTGAGATAACGCTGAGCAACGCTCAGTTGGCAGGAGGGCACTGTGTCCTCAAGGCCACCGTGGTGGCCTGACAAAAATCCACTGGCACAGGCCAGCACTCTGCCCCTGCCACCCTTCTTTGGTCCATGGGAACACCCGGGTGCAGGGGGGACACGCAGCTCTCTGAAGCTCGACTTCCTGTTGCTCTGGGCATGTGCATTTTTGGCCACTGGCTTCTGATTGTCACTTGGGACCTGTGGGTGCTTCTAGAAAGCAATTAACAGCCAGAATTAAAATGGGCAGACCATAGGACTTGGCACTCTGCAGTTGGCAAACACTCCCTACCCCTCTGGCTTACTTCAAGCCCTGAACCTTGCTGATTGTATCCTGTTAACAGGCTTTAGTTCTGGATGCCGTTGAGAGCCTGCCAAGCACAATCTGTAGGATGTTTTAATTGGAGCAGAGAACAGTAATAAAAAGACCTTTGCCCGAGCCCTGCAGATGAGGCTAACACGAGGGGAGGACCATGCCACTGTTCGGTCACTTCCCTTGAGCTGTCCTTGTTAGAGGGAATGGACCTGAGGTCCTAATTTGCCTGCCAGCCATCTCTTCTGCCTGGCCTCTTTGTGCACAGCAGAAATGTGCTCTGACCACCCAAAGCCACCCAGGCACAGCACCACTGAACAGTTTTTCTGTGGCTTCTTGAAGCCAGGGAGGCAGTGACCCTGGAGGGTCTCACCTGGGAGGTTGGAATACATGCCTGAGGGTCCAGCACAGGGATGGGAGGTTAAGACATTCCCTTCTTTCAGCTGCCATGGCAACAGATATCAAGAAGCATCTGGAGAAGAGCTTGCCATATAATGTCCTCCTCAGCCCACTTACATTCAAGCAATTTCACTTTTCAAGGATCTTCCTGGGAATCTGAGGCGACCAAATCATCACCTCCTTATGCCACTTTTGAGACACTCACCCTCAGCAACTGAAGCTGAATCACAGAACAGGGCTGGACCAAGTCTGTGCTTTGTCCTAGAGGTTTTTTCCCAACAAGGCTGCTGATCTGCAGCTCTGCTGGTAAGAGCTCGAGCACTGGGACTGCTCTTCCACCTGGGAGCCTCAGCAGGCAGCAACTGTTTCCTGCTTTCCACCCTCCTCCTTTCCTTTCAGTGTCTGCTCTGAGCTGCTCGGTGTTCTTGCTGTGCAACATCACACAGCACCTGCATTCTGCTTCACAAAGAGTTGCATTTGCACTAGGGTCAGATGGTGCCCCTCCAATCTGCTGACCCCATGCTGCAGGAGAACACCATGGGGACAGGCTTCGGTATGGCAGCAATAAAATCAGTGCTGCCACAGACTTCAAAGGCGCAATTGCCAAGGACCCCCTTGAACATACAATCCCTCAAGGACTGGGATATGTGGTCACTGTGGGCTTCACCAGGCCCTGCAGGTCCCATTTGGGCTGGAAACAAGATCAGGAAGAGATCATCCTAGATTATATGACAGCAGGTCAGGAATCTAGTCTTGGTCCCCCTCCCGCAGCCCAGCCCTGACTGGGCAGCCTTACAGAGGGCAGCACGGGTGGCATGGGGGCTGCACGGGGTGGGGAGGGCAGTGGGTGCCAGTGTGGGAGCCCAGGTCACAGCATCCCATGCACGCTGACTGAAAGCACGATGTCTCACCCTCTGCCCCGCACCGGCACGGCGGGACCTGCCGAGGGGGAGCACGGCTGAGGGGTTTGACTGGGACCTCAGTTTCACTTCCTGCCCTGTGTGGGGAGAGATCATTAAAAATATCTGACTAATGCAGACTTCTCTGCTCTCGGTATTACTAAGCTCTCCCAGCTCCCCAGCCCCCTGCAGTGACAGTGGTGTGGGCAGAGCTATTTCACTTTCCCCTGGTTTGCAGCTCACAGGTGGGCAGGCAGGTGTACAGCACTGCACACCTCCTGGCCTCTCTCAGCCTTGCTGGAGCACAGTCCTTTTCCCAACACACCTGGGGGCTTTTCCCCAGCACCTCAATGGATCACAGCTTCTCAATCCTCAGAGAGGTCTGAGGGTACCTAGTCAGGGTAATGTGGATGGTGCTGAGGGCCACCAGGTGGGGATCATCAGGTCCCAGGGATGCTCAGAGCAAGGGAAGGTTTGGGACCCTGCTTGCCAGGCACAGCATAGCTGAGCTGCACAGCTGCCTCCTGTATGGTGTTACAGAGAGGGAAATCTTGACAATCTCACTCTTAGCTGCCAACAGATCGATCACAGACTGATTTCCTCTTGGATTAGTATGGTTACCATGAAAGATGGAAGCATTTTAACATCTGCCCCTACAACTGCAGTATTTGTTTTAATGACCACGTTGACTAATGCTCAGAGTACTTTACAAATCTGTAACATGCCTTTTCTTGCCAGAGTAACTTGCACCCAGTGCACATACAGACACTGCAGCTTAGAGGAACAATGGTTTGTAATTTGATGTATCCTCTGCACACGTACCAGGTCCCGTGGTGCAATTAGATGCTCTCTTTTGCAAAGGCAATAGTAATTAGTGCTTCTGTAGAAGCCTGGGAGTTGGGAGTGGGACAGGACACGTGAGGTGAGCTAAAGCCAGGGTTGAATGGCTATCAGAAGCTCATATCTGAAACAATCAAGAGAAGGCACAGCAGGTCACCTGGAAAGACTGTTTTTTCTTGTTTTTCCACTTTTGCCTTACTAAACCTTTTTATTGATTTCACTGTGGATAAAGACATGAATACTACACCTACATGGTTTGTCATGAAGGCCAGTGTTTCATTGCATATTTCCAAACTCCAGACTCACTGACTCTTGGGCCAGATCTACTTATCTTGTGGGTTTTCTGCGCATCTCCAGTGCTATTCTTCCAGCTGTACTGATGACTGATACGGGATCCCATAAGAGGCTGGATTAAATTTCAAAATGTGTGAGATTAACCTGGGGCAAAATATCTACACACCACCTAAGATCTAAACCCCTTGAGTTTTGTTGCTACAGAATATTCACGTTTTCACCCTGTTGGTGAAACCAGGTGAAAAACTGCAGGTGGGAATGTGCTGATATTCATATTGGGCTGCAGGTAAGTGGAAGCTGCCATATGTCTCCACGAATAACTTGACTGGCATTGTTGGGCTCTGCTCCTGAAAGCCCAGGTGAGAAGGCATTCCAGCAGAAATGCTGAGCTCTGCTTGCAGGTACACGGGGACCATCTGAACCCTGAGTGAGGAGTCATTTGCAGAGACAGATCCAGGAGCAGATGCGAAGGGTGGATGGAGCTGCCCATCCATGTCACCATCCAGAGGGAGGTCAGTGGTGCTGACTGGGGCTGATCAGAGCTATTGCCTCCCTAGAACAGGCTGTGCCTGTGGGGAAAGCCCCGGCCACTCTCCCACTCCTGTCACTTCACATGGAGCCAGCAAGATGGGAGCAGGGCTGGCACCCCGTGGGAAGTCACTGTGGAGGAGGCACCCAGAGCATTATTTCATGGTAGAAGAAGAAGCTGATTAATAAGCCCAGAGGTGCTGGACTGAGCCCACTCTTGAGAGAGAGAGTGTTTTCAGTGAATTCATCCTCATTTTTCCTCACAGGAATGACGTGATGGATAGCAGCAGTGGTGGAATCACTAATAGGGCAGATTATTTCCTGCACAGGTGGATCCCTGAATTTAAAACCCTGGGGACAACTTGTTTGGGGGATGCTGCAGAGCAGGAGCTGATGCAGACAAAGCCCTTCAGAGTGAATGTACAGGAATGGTCTCCTGGAAATTAAACCCTGATGGGGATGTGCCTTTGGAGACTGGAGGACACCTTATACATTCAGCAGTGACCCCATCCCCTCTTGCACAGGATGCTCCTTCAAAGCAGAAGAGATTGGTCAGAGTTTGGGGGCCATTTTTGTACAAAGTAGCCAGGAATTAGTGAGAAGTGGCTATTTTCAAAGTCTAATTTAAAGGAGTTGGGCATTTTGCATATGATTTCATAAAACACAGGACAGATCTTCCTTAATAACACAGATTTTTGGGAAATGTGAGGGTACATGTGCTGTTTCCATCACTCCAGGGTGCTGCAGGTGTGTGGAGTGCTTAGGATACTTCAGGGAGGAAGGAGGAAAAGAAAAGCTTTTGGGATGAAGTGGTTTTTGTTCAGCTAATCAAAGCTCATCACTCAGAGCCAGGACAAAGCAGCCAAGACCTCTCCTTTTTTCTCATTATCAAACGAGAGAGGTTTCTGTTGGTTGCAGGTTGCTGTTACCCTGAAACCCTGGGCAGTCCCACGCTCCAGAGCGATGCCCTGTGCTGAGCAGTGCAGCTCCTCCCGGTGCTGGTGAGGGACATCTGTCAGCAAACGCTGACTCTGTCAGTAAACACTGACTCTTCACAGGCCACCCTTAGCAGGATCTGCCTCAGCCAGGTGTGGGCCTGGCCTGCAGACCCCAGCCCCAGGGTCAAGACCCCCCTCCCAATCTACCCCAGCTTCCTGTGCTGACTGAGGGTAGGCTTTGGACAGGAGAAGCTGAGTGTGGCTGAGCCCTGGGTAGCAGTCCAGGGGGGACTGGTGCATGCAGGATACACTGAGTTGGTGCACCATTACCTCTTCCAGCCTTTCCAGGGCAGCAGGGGTGGTCCCAAATGGGTAAAGGGAATGTGAGTGTATGTGTGTGTGTGTCCATGTGGGTGTGGGACAAAGTGTGTAAATAGAAGTGAAGAACACGCCATGTGAATGAGGATGGGGGCTTGGAAAGGAAAAACTCCTCCACCACAAAACAGAATTCCTTTACCTGTTTTTCTCACAAAGCAGCATATTTCTGCTAAAGCAGCCTCCTTTCACAGCAGCTGCATTATGAAATTACGTCTTTTTAACAAATCTGTCTGCCTGCTTTTTAATAAGCAGGGCTTTCCACCATTGTATATGTGCAAGGTCTGACCTTTTCATAGGAAAAAACATTCATAACCAAAATCTATAAATAGAAGCCTTCAGACTGGAGCAGATCAAGATGTAGGTTTTGTGACTTTTTTTAAAAAAAACAAAACCAACATAATGTGGGAGGGAAAGGAACAAGCTCCTTTAAAAAGTCATAAACTTCTGTTATTGCCTTAAGCTTACTTAATATGTACTGAAACATTTAATGAAAGACTTAACTGTAAAGCTTACATGAGTTCTGTATCAAAGGAGGTATTTTTACAAAGGAAAGGAAAAAAGATTAGAAGTATGTATGAAGAAAGAGTATTTCCTCCAACTACGTAATGAAAACTTTATACAAGGTTTGTATTTCTAGGGTAAATTTGGTTTTGTATTTTGTCCATGTTCTGGTTCTGCAAGCTCTCATAATATACATGTAACTTTGCTCCTGAGTACAGACTCTTATCCTTCAAAGGGACTAGTCATGTGAGAAAAGCTGATCATTCATTGTTTCCACTTCAAGCCATATTTGGTCCTGTGTTTTAAGTCCCAGATGCTGAAGGTAGATTACATAAGAATCTCAGCTTTCTTTAAAAAATGGGGTGAAGAAAAGTAAGCTCTAAATCTTGTTGTTGAAGAGAAAGCTTGAAAACATGTCCTCCACGGATCTTCAGAGCCAGAAGACAAATAATAATGAAACAAATCTTCCATCTGCAAATCTTAAATCTGCTAATCACAGACATTTCTTGACTGGGGGCAATATTTGTTAAGTGTATGACGAAGGTGTTCAAGAACGGGGAGCAGGAAACGATCAGTGCCATTGTGGCTTATTTGAGCCACGACAGCAAATCACAGTTGCCGCATGCAAAGAACCTTGGTGGATCTGCTCACAGATGTTCTGAAGAGCTTCACTTAGCAAACACTCAGGTATGTCAAAGTGAATCAAGAGGAGGCTTTGGTTAACATGCATTTAGCTCATCTGCTGTATCCCATGCCTCAAATTCTAGGAGAGGCATATCTCCTCTGATATTTAATACAGCACAGAAAATAAATCAACTTGCCTGGTGCTGTCAGCATGGAAATAAAAATAAGATGTTAGCTGTAGCCACTGAAGGGTGCAGTGGTAATACAAAACTTCAAGTCTCTCTGTTCCTTTTTGATATAGTTTAGCAGCCTAAGAAACAATTATACTGATCCATATTTCATCAGGCATCGTGGGCTGAGCATCTTTTATGACCACTGTGTAGCTTCTCAAGCGTTGGCTACAGCTTCCTTAGAGAGGTATCCTTTTGCTGGAACCGCTCAGGGCCAGGGTCCTTTCTCCTAAGAGGCAACACCTCACCATCACTGCTCCACAGCACAGCACAGAGACAGCCTTCCCGGACACCTCTGGTACCGTGGCACTGCTCACATGGAGAACCAAGCCGTGGGGTTTGCCCAACACTCACAACAAAGAGCTTTGTCTCTTTTCTGCCGCAAGGCATTTTAGGATGAGTTTATGCCACCACTTCCCCAACAGCTATAAATGTGTTTTTTCACATGTTGAAAACGGAAAGCTACTTAGAGATCACAGAGATGAGAGGGGGGCGGCGATTCCTGCAGAGATCTCTGTGGGCACAAGCACGTGTGCACACTCACTGCACGTAGGGTTTGCCTCGTAGCTTCATTTCTCCCAAGTGAGCATGACCTGTTACCAAAAGCCTCCCAGGCAGGAATGTTTGAAATGTTTTTCAGAAGCTGCAATTGCTACAGACATATCAAGACCCAAAAGTCACGCAAATGATACCCAAACCCTTGAGGCAGCCAGGAAAGACATCATGAATTGTGCCTGGGTGTTTGAAGAGAGGGGAACCCCACCATCCATGTGCTGAAAAGTGGGGCATGGATTTTGTATAGCACCTACTGTGTGTCTGCTCTCTGTCACTTGGGCTAGATGCCAACATGGAAGAAGGGCTGTCCTTGGGAGAACTTGAACTCTACAAGAGATGCCTGTTTTAAGAACAAAAACATTCCTTTCTGCAGAGCTGCCCTTGGAGTGGTCATTGAGGTGAAGTCTGGGCCTGCAGAAGCTGATGGTGAAGTCCTCATGGACTTTGATCTGGTCCAAATTCCACCCCTTGGGTTTGACTGCTGCCCAGCTGCTGCCTAAGCCTGAGCCTGGCCTGTTGCCCTATGCTGAGTTTCCTTCTGCAGCCATGGAATGGGGCCTAGGTTGTATCTCACCAATAAAACAAACAGAATTATATGATGCAAGGGTGTTTGAGTCGTGATTTTCATCAGTGTTTCCTTTTCACTGAGCTCAAAGTCTAGCTTGAATGCAGCCTACTATTTCGGTCCACAAGAAAAGGCTACATAGAAAATAGGTTTTGAATCAGATGCTTTACATAAACCCTGGGTTTTCTAAAAGCTGATCCATTCTGCTCTTTTTCACTCCTACAATAGCAACTCAGCAGGGAGGCATTAGAAGTTTCAGTACTTTCATCTTGTCTCAGAACATTTAAGGTGGAGAGATCAGGTAATAATAATAATAACAAAAACAATTAAATCATTCACCACAACTGATTTATTAGAGGAATTTTGCCACATGTGGACATGATAAGTCATCCAAAAATAGGTCATGATTTCCTGAAATGTATCTGTAGTGCAGGTTTATTTGCCAAGTAAACTATACCAAAAAAAATCCTCTCACTGTTAGTCGACGGTGCTTTTATTTTGAGTTGTTTTGACTGAGTTGCAGCGTGGTTCACATGGTGAATATCTCTGTCTTGATTGGGAACCGGGGCAGGCACCCAACTTGAACGGTGTGCCAGATGTCTCCTGGCTGGAGCCAGCCATTAATGCATGTTCAGCCTAAGGATACACAGGGAGGTTGATTTCGGTGACCAGTCCATGTGCCAGTAACACAGAGGCCTCTTGGCAACAATGGGGTCAGTGCTGTCCTAAGCCTGGAGATGCTGCAGTGGGGAACAAAAGTGACATTTTAACTGCCCTCCCTGAAATTCAGATGGATTTGGGTAGTTGTCCCAAAACAGCCAGCTCGGGGATGAAACTGTGAGGGCTACAAGAAGAGGAAAGGAGCCATGAAATGAGCCCTCTTTCTGTTAGAACAGAATAAACTGTGGTCTCCCTTTGCTTTTCACCCAGCCTTACTTAGTCCTGGCTGATACATCTGGTTTTATTGTCCTTGCTGGAAGTTGCGTGAGCCCAGTGTTGAGTTGGTGGTGGGGATGAGAAAACTCTTTGTACAAAGACCCTCTCAGGCAGCTTAAGATAGACTTAAGCCCACTGATGTCAGTTGGAGACCTTTCAAGGTGTGTGGCAAATAACATGAAATTCCAGCAAACAGAAGGTAAGAGAAGTTTGTCAAGGCCATCATAAATGAGATTTTTGTCAAAAGATCAATCATCTGTCCCACTGCTTTCTTTTGGACTCATCCCACAGTATGGAGCAAGGACATCCTTGCTGATTTGGACCTCAGGGTTTATTGTAATCCTGTGCTGCATGTGGGAAAGTGGGAAACTTCCCTACTGTGCTTGGAATTGTAACTCTGCAGAGCTGTTTATAAGTGTGGGACTTATTCCTTTATGAGAAGTGGGATAAATTAGACTTGAACAAAGCCAGCACCACATCCACCTTAGGGAATTACTCTGCCTGCCTATCACTCTAATGCCCACTCCATCACCCTAACTGCACTAGTTAAAGAAAATCACACTCTTGAACAACATACAAGTATGAAAATGCAGGCTTTTCCGCTTTCTAAGGTTCTGACAGAGCAGACGTGATTTAAATGGGTTGTAAATTAATTTCTGTGTGCATTAAGACTCTTTATAGAGCCTGAACCGTATAAAACAGCTTTGGGTTCACTCAGAATTAGCCTGAATAAATTCAGAAGGCCATATTTCTTTACACAGCACATAATCATTTCCAAAGCATCTGTCATAAAAGGAGATGATTGAAACAGATTTCCTAGTGGATATTTCCCTGCCTGTCCCTTGCACTTTCATCTGAGGAAGCTAAATGCAAAACTCATGGTTCACCAGTGTGAAAACTCCATTGATCTCAGTGGACTTTGTTTCAGCTCTGATATGAGAGCTATCATATGAAAGATATGAGAACAGAAACTTAGAATTTGGGTTTCTGGAGCTCAGGGCAGCCCTGTCCCTATTTGACACAGCACAGCAAGACCAACACACAGCAGAACTCCTTCCCACTGCCATCGTGCTGTGGTCCTCATTCTTGTTCAGTCCTCTCAACAGAGCCAGTGTGACACGGGGTGATGGCAATGACAGCAACATGGACCCGTGATCTGGGAAATGGATCTCAAACTTACACTGTTGGAGATTACAGGAGTAATTCACTCTTCAGGTGCTGTGGCTCAGGATGGGAAATCTGTTCAGCTGGACCTTCCCCATGTTTCCCACTGTCACCCCTCCCCTGCTCCACCTCAGCAGATCACAGCAGGGTTAATTAATGTGTCTCCAAGAAGGACAGAAACATGTGTAGAGAGTGTCTCGGGAAGCTCCTTACCTTGCTTTCTTAATAAAAGCTCTCTCATATCACAACACATGAATCTTCCATAGTAGCTGGGACAGCTGATGCAGTGGGTAGAACCCTGCTGCTAGCTGAGGTAGCTGTTGATGACTGGAGTTGAGAATGAGATTGTCAGTGAAATGAATTGATGGTTTCAGTTCCAGATCTGGTGGACAAATTAAAAAAACCCAAAAAACAACAAAAACCCAACAACAACAAAAAAGCCAACCAAAAGCGGGCTGTGTAACGCAATGCTTGCTCTCAGGAAGGCACAGCACAGCAGGTGAGCATGAGGACTCATATCTCTTGCCCTTCAATGCCAGCTCACGTTCCCCAGCTGCAGGAGGCAGGAGAAGGAGGCGAGGACCCTGCCTGCACTGCTGGCAGCACCCAGGGCCCTGAGGAGTCTGCTCCTGTGTGTCCCTTCTCTGGGAAAAAGAGCAACACCAGGAATAAACAGTGAAGTGGAAAGCAAACCTCCCTGAGATCTCATTCATCCCAAGACTGACTGAAATGATTCAGATATAAATATTATCATGCCAGAGCTCGCTGGCATTTTCATTCAAGCACAGCATACAAGGGAACTTTGGTTAACCCTCCCATGGCCTGAAGATGTAGGAGGAAAGCAAGATTCATGAGAGCTGTCAAGTCAACATCCGTGCATCTCCAGCCAGTTACACCAGTGTGAGTTTCACTGATGCCATCTGAGGAATTGCAAGCCGATTTCAAAGGTTTTAAAAGTACCCACCACATCCTTGTGAGAGAAGTAAAAAAACACCTCTTTCAACAAAGAGAGAGAAGGTAACACTGGAGATAAAAAGTGTGAATTTAGGAACGTGGTGGCCAAGCACTGGGGAGCAGGCAGGAGCTCCTGGCTGGTGGGAACACAGCCTTCCTGAGCAGCCAGTCAACAGGACAAGGAGCAGGAACAATGAGCTAAGCACTGCAGTGGAAACAAACACCTTTTTTTAGGCTCTCTGCACCAAGCTGCTGCTGCTGCTACTTTTATCACACCATTCATTTGGGAAGAAAGCGGTGCAGCAAAACAAGGTGCACACACAAAGCTACACACTGTGTTTGAGCTCACACCAGTTGCCAGCCAAAAAATCCAGTTGTTAAATTATTTCATTTAATGGTTTGGGATTGCAGAGATCTTGCATGATGTTAAATCTTTGGAAACTGGATACAGCTGAGTTAATCCTTCTGAGCAGGACATGGATGAACCACAAGAGGACTGAGGACCACAAGTGGTTGCTAACTTCTGGGCAGCTCAAGCCAACTTTTCCACCATGCAAGTCTTCCATGGAGGCTCATGAGCTGTTTTACAGACAAACACATACACACGTGCACGTGAAACCCCCTGGCAAAAACAATGGTTGTTTTGCATGCCAAATGTGTCAGTTGCATTTCGTTTTACGACTGAATTCATTCTCAAGTCACGAATGCAAAAAAAAAAAAAGAAAAAAAAAAAAGAAAAAAAAAAAGGAAGCTTAGTGAGTGTTTAAATTTAGGGCATTAATTTTGCATTCCAGTGTAGAGGGAATCCAACAGTCTCAAACCTCGGAAAAAGGCACTCCACCTCTGCTTTATGGGCAATTTCATTCTGTTTGTGTTTCCAGAGCCTACTTCAAAGCACAGATGCGTTTCAGGTAAATAATGACAGCTTCAGAACAAGCTTTCCTTGTAACACAAATCACCTCACTAATGAAATCACGGGAAAAATTCAGAACAACTTGATATCCATCTGCTTCAAATCAAATCCTTCTATTTATATGCTATAAGTAGGGGCCTGATTCCTCCCACAATCAAATCAGGGGTGAAATTCCCACAGATTCCAGTGGGAATGGGGTCAGCTGTTTATGCTTGCTTGGTGACCATTGCCTGAATGTGTGTGAGGATGTTCTGGTCCATCCAGAGCAAGGCAGAGAACGTGCCTCTGGGTGCAGCACCAAACAACGGGGTCAGGTTCAGAAGAATATGAGGCACCTTCCCTCAGCACAGAGAATAGTTTCTATAGTTTCCACATTTCCTTCCTGCTCATGTCAATCATGCACAGGGGAAAATAATGAAGAAACACCAACCCCACATGGAATAAAGTGACAGGAATCCGAGAACGAGCCACATGCTGAAAAGTCATCACATCCAAGATTGAAAGTATTGACTGTCTGGATTGCCAAATAAATCAGACCAGCCCTGGGCACTTGGATCTATACCTGTACTTACCTCTTTACCTCAAACTTCAAGGGCAAGCTTTCCTTTTGCTTTGGAAGTCTGAAGGTGGGCAAATGAGGCAGCTCTTGGTCACCTTCATGTACACTGCTGAACCACTTTGCCTCCCTGCAGGCTGCTGCCTGCTTCAAGAGACACTCCTCTCAGATCCCATCACCCTTTCCAAAGGTTCAGCTGTGGTATGAGGGGAGCTAGGTGTCCATTTGGCTTGGCAATAAAGAGGAAAAAATTGTACTTGAACCTGGAAATTTACAGGAATGCAGAGCAGCCGTGTTGCTAAGCCAGCTGCAAACCTGCTTTGCTCGGGGCTCTTCCCTTTGTAGGGTTGAAGGAATGAGGCACGTGTTGCCAAGTAGGACATCAGTGCTACAAACAAATGGAAGGCCCTTATCCCACCAGCAATCTCGACCTGGTAACGGGCAGGCAGCTAGAGTAACAAGGAAGCTTGGCTCCTTCCTACTCACAGAAAGGGGAGGCGGTAGGATACAGGTTATAATTAGAGCCACCCACAGCAATTTTGGGGAAGCTTCAGTGTATGGATTGGGATCTTATTGTTAGTGCTGCCAGTTCACTATCTGCTTGGATTGGGCCAGTTCAGAAATCCAGTGGCCAGCACTCCCAGACACATCTCCTGCTTGTCTGGAGTTTAGCAGTGCTTTAAGCCACCTTGGTGCCTGCAGGGGAGTCACAGCAATAGAAATTTCTGTATAAGCCTTTAGCCTGACTGTCCTCCTAATTTAAAGGCTTAGCTTCAGCTTTGAGGACAAATTCCTTTTGGAGCCCTCACTCCTTATTTTCCATTGGCTTACAAAATGTCAGTGGCTCATCCAAACTGGATCTCCCCAGCACAGCTTCCTGCAGCTGGAAAAACACCAGTTCTGCCAAGCACTGCGTGCTGCAGGTAGAGCACTTTCCATGGCATCCCCTGCAAAGCTGCACAAGTGTCTCCTTACGCAGCACCTTGAAGCAGAGTGAGGTACATCAGAGCCTTCCCCAGCTCTCCTTCCAGCTGCCTTGGAGGCTGAGAGCCAGCCTGGGCCTAAGCCATGCTTGCCTGGAGCAGATCAGCTCCATCCTCAGAGCTCAGGTCCAGAAAGGTAAAGGTCAGCACAGAGGACTAAGGAGCTGATGAGGTCTTGCACCCTCCTGATACAAAACATTAACACCTCTGATTTGATCCTAATTCTTGTGGTGCTAGTTCACAGCACAAATTTGATCCCCCATGCATGAGCCTTTAGGCATCATTTCTGGCCTATTGCATCTGCATCAGTGTCTTTATCCTTATCCCCACCCCAGGCAGGAGTCATCCTTTTTCAGAAATCCTATGTGGCCCCTTCAAAAGCAGCACAGGCCCCCATGTTGCAGATTAAACCCCACCAATGTGAAGATTTAAACCACCTGACTGGGAAAGTTAAGCCACATCAAATCCTTGTGAGAAACAGGGCCTACCTGGGAGAAATGAGTCCTTGACAGAGGCAGCACAGTTTAGGTTTCTATGTTTGGTACTGCCCCTTTTCAGAAACACACTGAATTTTGGTGCTTTTCCCCAAATCCCTGCTTCAGTACCCTGGGCCCAGCTGTGAAAGTCCCACTTTTTTGCCATCTTGCTTTTTACCACCAGTATTGCTAAGCCTCCCTGTTGCAGAAACAAGCTTCCAACCGTGAGTCCACCCCTCTCAGAGAAAACAACTTCAATTCTTTTTTTTTTTTTTAATTTCTTTGCCCCTACCACTGTGATTTATTTAAGGAGGGACTTGGGGACCTCACTCAGGACTTTTGGGTACTGCTTAGTCTGGGGAGAGCAATCCCAAAGCCATCACTGCACCACAGGCACTCCGGGAAGCCCTGTGATAACTGTTCTGGCTGGGAGCCGTGCCCTGGCCATGCTGAGGGGGAACCTTTCCAGCTGAAGGCACAGTGAGAGCTTTCTTCCAGGTAGATGGAGTAGAATCATACAGATTATGAATGGTGATGTGTCTGCAGGGGGGTGGAGACGGGGTGAAGGAGGCGTCAGTGTGTTTTGTAAATGCTTTGAAATGTATTTGTGTGTTTCTGAGATGAACCTTACAGAAAATACCTGAAAACTGGTTTTGCTTTTCCTAAAGCATTGGCTCTTTCAGGCAGCAGCTCTGCCAAAAGTCATTAATCACATCTTTATTAATAAGGGCGGGGTAACAGTGACCTCAAACAACCGAGAAAAACAACTAAAACTACATTCATTTGAAGGACCACTTTGTAAAATATCCTCTGGCCAACACATGCTACTGTTGACGTGTATTTAAAGTGCACTGAGTCTTTGGGATACATTGGGACTTCTGCACAGAACCAGGGCAGGGCTTGGCCCAAGGCTGTGCTTGACTTAACTATATGTCTCCTGGAGCAAAAGGGGAGAAAAAAAGAAAGGTTTTTTAAAGGTCTTCATGCTTTTTTTACTGTATTGAGGTGCATCATGTGAGTGGGACAGGCTAAATTCACTGTTTACTTCCCAAGTTTCAAAATGCATAAGTTCATGGGTCTCATGATGTGTATGGTTAAAATCCAGAGGGGGCATTGTGACCACTCAATTCCTTCCAGCCTGAACAGCCTGTTTGCTTTAAGTATCCCAGCCTGCTCCTACCAACATGGCACAGGGTCCACCACTTCTTCCCCCACATTGCTCAATAACGTGCTCATTTTCTCAGTTAAAAATGAGCAGCTGCATTAGGTGGGACCAAACACACCACAGGGACTGCTGCTCTTGGGGTGAGTAGAACACGGATACAGCCTGTGTGCCCCCGCCTTGTCCTGCCAAAACTCCGTGTTTACTGCTTGCTCCCTGCTCTGAGACAGTTTGTCAGCTGGGGAATGGAGATCAATGAGAGAGCGGGAGTTTTGAGGGGATTTCTGGAGGCTGCCACAAAATGCATTTGTTGTGGGGCAGGCTCTCAAAGGCAGTGTGGGGAAAGGGCAGGTCCCCTCCTTGAGCAGGATGCCAACGGTGCATTGCGGTAGGCACAGTGTAAACCCAAACCCTGGAAGGCTGTTGCCACTGATAACACCCATCTGCTGTGGCATCATGTCCGTTGACATAGCCTTAATTAATGATATTACCAACTTAATGACGAGATAAGACACCGATCCCAACTCCTGTTAAGAAATTGTCTTAAATACCAGTCGCTAATCGCTATGGAGAAACAGATAGTGGGCCAAAATGCACACCTGGAGTAAAGAGGTGTGGCTTCTGTGTTTTCTGGTGAAGTTACATTTGTTTACTCCAGGACTGACTATGAACCATCCTGATTAACACACGGCGGGTGTGCGCTGGGCGGCAAGTTGTAAACAGCCACAGCCTTAAGTAATGGCAGTGGTCTTGTGCAAGACCTGTCATCCAGATGGCAGCAGGATTGATGGCTGCGGAGATCAGCAGGGAGCCAGACCGGGGTGCGTGGGAGTGTACCAACCCCAGGCTCGCTCTTCCCAGACCCTTACCTGGTGCAGAGGGGCTCTCCAGCCACCTCTGAGCCCTGGGATGTTTCACATGGGTTGCCTGGATCACGTGGCTTTAGTAATAGTGGACATCACCATAGTGGACATCACCATAGTGGACGTCACCAGGTGATGTCCACCGTGGTGTCCAAGAGCCTTTTGGGCTGTTTAATTGAAGATGATTTGCCAGTGGTAACTAGATTTCCTGCTACCATTAGGGCGGTGTGGATGTAACTTGTAAAACAAGGAAGAGACCTGTTTCACTGTACTGATTTGATTCTTTGGCTGTTACTTTATTTCCTTGCTGTTGTTATTCTGATCCAGTGAAATTAAAAAGGCATGAGCAGCCTATTTGGATCTGAATGTGTGAGTTCCTGCCCTGCAGAGCTTTCAGTAGAGATTAGATTGTACATGCCATTGTGTGGGGGAGATGTGCCATCAGGCAAAGGAGGAACAAATGCAGGCGGGGCAGAGGGGAGAGACAGAAGCGGTGTGTCTGCATGAAGCTGCCTGCTGCTCGTGGGGTGGTATCTCCATCTCACTGATGGCTGGTGAGTATCTCACAAAACATTCACTGCCTTTGCTTTCTTCAGGGTGTTTGGCTCCTGGAATGTGTGAGACAAGGCAGCCACATCTTCCTCACATTAACCTTTTAGAACTTGTCCTGGGAGGGCCTAAAATAAAAACTATGAATAGAAACCTACGCCAAGCCTCATGTTCCTGACCAGACTATAGTGGATCCTGGTCCTCAAGAATGAGTAATCCTCAATATGCACTCAGTTTACTGGTACCCAAATAAATCTCAAGGGATTCCAAGGATTTAGGTGCCTATAGGACACCCAACGCAGATACCAGGAGCAGACAAGACTGGCACAATGTGCTAACCAACCATTCACCTATTTCAGCTATTTCACTCGAGCCCTGTGTGTTTCTATTCAGGTAGACTGTTTCCTGTTGGGAAAAAAAAAAAATAGTGTTTGTTTGTTTTTAAGTGATCATAGGCATGCATATATCAGAAAAAAAGAAAGGACCTATCTTCTTCTTACATCTCTATTATTTCTATTGTTCAGGTATGCCTCGGGTACTTTCCCAGACATGTTGCCTTCTGTTTTTAACATTGCCATCTGGGAATCAGATACTGCACATCTTTTGTGGTGCTGTTCAGCAGGGAGGGAATTTGTTATTGCTCCTCACAGTTCTGGCTTGATGCAGATGGATAGCTCAGAGAAGAGGGATGCCATGGGCTTTGTGGCCACCGCATTTCAGCTCAGGGAAAAGCTATGGCTGTGTGTGCACTGCACAGCTTGGGATGAACTGAGACAGTTCTCATAACACCTGCAAGCCAGGTGATGTCTATGGGGTCCAAACTTCTCACTGTTGGAAAGCTATTTGATGAGTTAACCCTGCACTGGACCCTCTTCTCAATCTGGCATACTTACTGACTGTGTCTTTAATAATAATTTGCTTTTGTAAATCCAAGGGCAGCAGTGGTGATCTCCACACAACAGACACAGACCAAAACAGACTAAACTCCAGGGCAGTTGGAGCTTGGTGCAGGAGCAGATGCAGAACTGAGCTTTGTGGCTTGGACTGATCTCTTGAAGTTGATTCTGACAATTTCCTGATTCAGAGCCTTGTGCTGTAACCACAAACCCTCCTTATCCCACCATTTTTGGTCTCCATCGCTGTCTGGTCCTTTGACTAAATACTGCGCAGTAAATGCTTACAGATTTAAGAGGAGAAGCTGCTAGTTCAAAGTCTTGCATGAGCTGGACAGCTGGAAAGGAAAATTAAGAGCAGCAAGAACCAAATCAGAGCCAGGAACAAAGCCTGGCTTTGAACAGTGACAGATACCTGCTTAAGACATATTTGTCCAGCCTCTGTTACATCCACTGCTGAACACAAAAAGTTGCTTTACCAAACTGTGCAACAACTTGGAGGTTCAGGTGTGTTACTCTGGAGTAGGTTGCTCCTGATTCTGGTAATTCTGAGAGATTATTGTTCTTTGTAATAAAGCAATAATCTTTCCAACCTAGAAAGCAGAAGGGCTGCCACCTTGATGTTGTTACAGAGCTGCAGGTGAGAGGAGTGGACCAATACCCCTATATCACAGTGGAGAAGACCTTGTGGGATATCAAGAAGCAAAGAAACTGTGACAGAGTGTGTATGTGCATGGTTTCTTCTTTAAAAATTCTCTCTGCAGACTTTTTTTTTTTTCTTCGAGACACAGTGGCTAAAAATGTCCTTTCAAAAATAAATCAAGCCTGAGGCTGGGTCTGAATGCACTTAATGAGGGGTAAAAGTGGTTGAAAAAAGGAAAAAGAAAAATTCCCATGCTATTCCTAGCACTGAGTCCCCCACTTCTGCATGTAAACTGTAGCTGCATCACACTAGAGCACTCCCACCAGTTTCAGACCAATACCTGGCACACTTAGGGCAGATGATTGGAGAGCAGAGACTCTACTGAGACTTTTATCTCCTGAAGGCACTGGGCACCCCATCATGTACATCTCCCAGCATGGCACAGCATCTTCAAAAGCACGAGGGCATGACAAGGTTTAAAGCAAAACTGCACCACACAACAGGATGAAACCAGTTGTGGACAACATGATGGAAAAGGTGTTGGGGAACTGAACTGAGTGGAGTTAAAAGCTGCAACTGTTATTCAGCCTTTTTAAAATGAAAACCAGGCCTTTCAGACAAATCCTATTATGCTCTTTGGAGAGGTTAAAACTTTTCTTGGGAAAACTGACTTTGGATGGGATAGATTTTTGGCGAGGTGGTTGACTTAGCAGATTCTCTTACAAATATTAATAGCATGATATGAATAGCACAAGCTCTGCATAGCTTAGAGAGGAGCGAGATCAAAGTTCTTCCAAATGAGCAGTCCCTGAGAAGTCACATTCCCAGAGGAGACCCTCAGGGAGTGACAGGACATCACTAATTTTCAATGTTTATAGCCAGCACATGAAAGGTGATGCACAGTGACTGCTGTCCAAACCTGCAGATGACACCAGGCAGGTGGGGACGTGGCTGATGTGGAGCGATGTGGGTCACTGACAGGCAGAGCATGTGTGTTCAGACAGCCAGAGCCCTGTGCCAAGGAGACAGGGATGCAGCTGCCTGTATGGAAGGAGAACACCTACCTTGGAAAGCAGAGAAAGTCAGGAAAGGATGCTGGGGGCAAGGTGAACATGCAGCCCAACCTGCATGTGATATTGCAGAGTGGTAAGGTGGAAGATAGGAGATGCAGGCTGAAGTATGGACCAGTTCTGGTTCCACAGAGGGTCTTGGACAAGAAAATAATTTGCCCTTTGCTGGTGTCTGCATCTTAAGAAGAAAAGTTAAGAGACCTGAAGAATTTAATGTGTTAAATTCATGCAGAAAATGAGAGGTGGTGTCGTTACACTGTGTAAGTGCCATCAGGACAAAATGGTGGTAGGACAAGTCTTTAACTGCAGCTAAGGCCCCTGACAGGAACACTACAGCCCAGAAAGTTCAAGTAAGAAATAGCATGCATTGTATCAGTGAAGACACACTTTGGGATGAAATCCAGAGGCAGGATTGGATCCACATTTCTTGATGCCATCAAATCCAACCTGGCTGCCCTCCTAGGAGGTCTGATTGAGATCAAGCTGTGCTTTGCCAAACATGAATTAAACACAGAGGTGAGAGAATGATAGTCAGGGATCCTAAAGTGCTGGAGCTCAGGAGGGAGTCTCCAGCCCTCCCTTGCAGCCACGAATTTTGGGACTGAGAACTACAAAGCTGAATAAGAAAAATACGACTTAAAAGGCCTGTTGCTTCTTGGAAGGTACAAGAGGGTGAGAAAGCAAGTGAAAAAGCCTGGGAGTTCTTGGTAGCTTCTTCCAAACTGATATACATCCCCCAAACCCCTCGATTTTTTCTCTTTTATTGGCTTTTCAATGCTGTAAGTGGAATAAACTGATTATTTCATAGATGTTTGTTGGTAGTGATCTTTTTATCACGCTGGCAAATTGCTCCTGATTGGTTTTGGTTTGGATTTTTTGAACAAGTATAGTTGGGTTTTCCACTCTTTGTTTGCGAGTGTTTGTTTAGGACTTGCTGAGAACAAGTTAAACACAACAAATGAGCTCTGGACAGAGTTTTGAAGGATATTTATTCTGTGGTCATTCATTCTCCTCTCTCAGGAAGCAAGTACCATATGCAGGCACTGTTCCTGAGAAAGACTTTCCTTATGCTAACCACCGTCTTTGTTTGGTAATGGTTGCAAGGCATTAAGTTGAAGACCAAGGGCCCAATCCAGAAAGATAAAATGAGGTACTTTACCCTTAACATTGCCTGGAAATTGGTTAATTTACTGATGTACTTTTAGAGATGGAGTTGGAGGATACCGAGGGAAAAAAAGTCAAGCCACATGAAATTCCCACAGAAAGTCAGTGGCAAACCTAGGATTAACACCAAAACCACACAGTCTGTGGGTCTAACAAGCCAAGAATGAATAGGGCAGGTAGTAAATCTAGAAGAGCTCTGCGAAGGTCAAAAGCTCAGGAATTTAAGAGCAGTGAAAGAATGAACCAGAAATACAGCTGCTGAAGGAAATAATTCATGCAATGTTGAGCATCCCATCCCCATATGCTTGTAATAATTTTGACAAGCATTTCATTTTATCTGTTGTTATTAAGAAAATTATTCCTTTAAGGGCAAAACCTAACTACATTTTTCAGGTCAACTTGATTCTGGGAATCAGTCTCACTTGCCTGTGGTTTTTGCTGTTGGGCCAAACTTAATCCCTGGTGTATTTCTCTTGACTCGGTGGAGTTATGTTGAATATCAGCTTGGCCTAAGGGCCTTTAGTTACACTGCCAATGGGTTTCCTTAAAGGGATATTTCCCTACTTTGAATGCAGTGATTCCGGGCAGTGATTTTCATTTTGCAATCTGGAAGAACTCCTGCATACCTTAAGGAAGTTCTCGTTAGTCTGATCCTGAGGAAACCTTCTTTGGCAACAGATGACTTGTCTGGTGTTGGTCCGGCTGCAGGCAGGTGTGTGCATGTGCTCGGGCTGGTCTGTGGATGGCAGCCTCGAGAGCCACCTGCCAGGTGCCCTCCCCCTGCAGAAAGAGCCCGGGAAGAACCGCAGGAAGGGACCTGAAACACACAACAGCCCCACAAAAGCAGCGTGAATGCTGTTCACATTGTTTCTGATTGACGGAGGAGCATCTTATCTTCCCCCGAAACCTCTGCACCCAACCCTCCAGGTGTGTGTGTGTGTTGGGAGGGGAGCCAGGATTCTGATTAGAGGGATTATTTAGATTCCACTAGTGTGGGGAGCAGCTCCTGGTACACATCCTTTGCTTGGAGGAAGACAAAAGGAAAACCCAAAATAAGAAGGATAGGCCTTTCAGCATCCTCCACCCTGGACATCAGGGGCTGAGATATGAAGCGCACACCCAGTGTCTCTGCACAGACTGCTGCTCCCTTGGAGCCACGAACCCCTGCAGGAGGGGCTGTCACATCAGGGGCAGGGGAGCTTCTCATCTCATGAGGTCCTGGAGAAAAAGACAGATCTGCAAACTGCAGGACAGTATCACACCTCCTGAGATGGTTTAGTGGCACTCCCCCTGCCCTGAATATCCCAAGTGTTGCCTGTTTCAGCCTGCTTTGGCAGCCAGGAGCCAAGTGCTCCAAATCACGAAAAAGAAAAAGAAAAAGAAAAAGAAAAAGAAAAAGAAAAAGAAAAAGAAAAAGAAAAAGAAAAAGAAAAAGAAAAAGAAAAAGAAAAAGAAAAAGAAAAAGAAAAAGAAAAAATACTTTTTTGATCTTGCTTCATGCAAGATGTGAAACCTACTAATGAACCTGAGTGTAACCAGCCTCCAGTTATTTGCTTAAAACTGAGCAACACATGAGGCTGATACTGCAGTTCTCAAGAGAGATTTGTCCCTGGGACAAAAGAGACCTGAAAGAGACCTGAGAGAGCCCAGAGCTAGGTTCAAAGAGGCTGGGAAGTGTTATGCAAAACAGCAGCACAGAATGTAGGGTACGTGGTGTACTTGTGAGCTTCTAAACTGAAAAATCTTCCTGTAGGGACTGATGATGGGCATGTCATTGAAAAGCCAAGTTACCTTGCTTTGCAGAGGACCCATGTTCTTATTATGACTGTGTCTCATCAGAAGAGACAGAAGCTTTTTTAATCTTGATGACTTGATATGACGGGACAAGCCAAAGTCTGAGCTCTAGGGTTGCTGTGGGGTGCTCCAGCACTCAAGTGTGCCTCAGAGGAGGGCAGGGTTTGAGGGAGCAGGGCTCCGGGGTGAGCTGCCTCTGTCCTTCTGCAGCTGCTGTCAGCTTTGCACAGCTGTGACTGGGATCCAGCAGCCTGTAAAGCACAAAACTACTTGAATAGGGTTTAGATCTACACAGCATCATATAATGGATTTAATTACCGTGAGGGAAGAGAGCTGATGTGATTTGTCTACAGCACAGGCCTTGTGCAGAAATGGTTGTTGATCCAATCATCATCTCTGGAGATCTCAGCTCTCCCCCATCCTGCCATCTCCATATGTCTTCCTTGAAGACCATCTGCCTTGGCATATAGCAAACTAAAGGCAAATGACACAGTCACCAACCTCCACTTGTTGCTCCATCCCCATCTCAGGGAGACCAACTCTGAAGGTGGTTCTCCTAAGGAACACTGGGAAAACCTGGAAGGCTTGGGATCTGTGTCATCTAAAGCAGGAACTGGCTGACTCAGAGAGCAGAAATCATTTGCTGTGGTGTCTGGAGACCTCTGAACAGCTGCAAAATCCCAGTGCTGAGATCTCAGTAAGGTCACAGTTGTGATGGGCTGGGCACATTGCCAGGGTGGAAGATTCCAGGATCTGTAGCCTCCTGGGAACACCTAGCAGCCAACACAAGCTTTGTAAAGACACCTGAAAATCCTTACTTAAAGCTTGTCAGCTTAACATTAATAACTGGGAAAGAGTTTGGAGCCACTGCAGTGCAGCCTGCGAGGTGAAGCAAAAAAGCAAAATGGAGGAGAGAAGTGAGTCAACTCAGAGAAAATCAGCTGTGCCTTTTAAAAAGCATGACTGGAAACATGCTCTCTCCCCACAGACTGGCCTGTTTTTACAGGATCATTCACACATGCACAGAACAAAAGTAAAAATAGCTACGGGGATGATCATTGCAAACTGCACCAAATAACAATTCAATAATACGATTTTAATTAAGAAATCCACAGCACCAAATAAATTCAAGATTTGGCACAACAGCAGTGTCCAATAGCCATAAATAAAGCAATTTGCTAATGACTGCACATTCCAGCTCATTTTCCTTGATGTTTTCCATGGCGTCATTCCTCTGAACCACAGGTTTTCTTTTAATCTCATCTCAATCTACACCACTATTAGGTGCTGTGCTTCTTCCTTGACAGCACCGTATTTGAATGGCCACTAACCAAAGCCAGGGAAGGTGAGGCTGGAACACAACCTTGTCTCCTGCAGGCCAAGCCCCAAGAAGGCTGCTGGTCACGCCCCAACTGCACGAGTCACTCACACATAATCAGCTGTGGCTAATTCAGAGCCAGAACCACCCCCGTGGCCCCTAACAGCTTCTGCATTTGGGACTCAGTTGGCTCCACAGGTTTGACATGTCATGACAGAGACATTTCTTCTTCACACAGCTCATTTTGTCCTGAGCTAATGAGAGATTAACTAAGCCATAGCAGCAAATCAGCTGCTGCTGATCTAGGGAGGGCATCTCAGGTTCTCTCCCTAACGAGCTTCACATTTGGCTTTTCTTAGCTGAAGGAGAGTTCATCAGCACAAACATCCTGCCAGTGACACGGTCCTTATCTGACAGATGGAGCCCAAGGAGAACTGTTTGCAATGACCTAATGTTGTTTGCTGCTTACCTGGCAAGACACCAGTGAGCTGCTTCTCCCATGCCCTGAGAAGTCACTAAACAGATGCTCATGGCTCCCAAACAAAAAAGCCTTCACTCTTCTTAAACAAAGTCAGGGTTTAAAACAGATCAAAAGCACTTTGGAGCCACTTTGTCTCTTCTGCTCCACGCTGGGTGTTTGTGGAACCCTGTTTCTGGATGGGGTTGTCCCCTCTGTGTTGCTCTCAGGGCCTAGGGGAAGGTGAGGACTCAATGGCATTTAGCGTGTCCTGTCGGGAGATGATTAACCCTTTTGTCACCACTAAACCACAATGGGAACATCTTCCTCTTTCTCAGTCATTAAGTTTTTTGCATACTGGAATTATACGCATTGAACAAGGAAGTTTTCCAGTAGGTGCACATCCTTGAGTCTTTCAGTAGAAAGAAATTTGAGTGTCCATAATCACAGAGTATCTGACAAACCACAAAAGAAGCCTTCTTAATTTTAACTTCTTTTGGCCTAAGATGGGTAGGACCTGAAGTCGGGGTTTGACAAGCTCAGAATTACTTTGCCATTACCATAAAATCCCATTCTAGGGGAGCTTTGCCATTTGTTGTTGCTGCATCTGCCTCATTCCTCTTCAGCTTTCCACCTCAAAATTCTTCTTATTCAGTCCTCTTTTCTTATGCAACTGTATAGGCTGTGGTAGATGGAGATAAGGAGGCCAAGTCCTGAAATGATCTGTCTGTTCTATTTTGCAACCTCAGTGACAGCAAATATTAATGTACACATGTTCACTGCCCAACTCGTCTGACCGCTCTGCATGGACAGTTTGGTGACAAGCAAAAGCCTTCCACACAGTGACTGATTCTCCAAACATCACAGTAATATGGTTAATGTTGCTGTGATGCCCCAGAAATCCTTTTCTTTTGCACCCCACCTGCTTTTTTTTGCACATCAAGGTCCAGCATTTCTCTTGTGCCAGGCTCTTCCTGGACTGTGCCTGTGTTACACAACTGTGCCCTTCAGACTGAGGCAAGGATTAAAGGTGTCCAAATTATTAGGAAATCAGAGCAGTGAAAGGTCAGGGATCTTTCTCTTTTCTCTCAGCTTGACAGGTGGCTGCTGAAAAATCACGAATGTGCTTTGAAAATGAGGGACAGCGAGGTGCAGCTTTCCGAGCACTCCTTGGCATTCATGTCTGTGAGTGAACTATTTACAGGTATGGCAAAGCGTTACTAATCTCTGAGCTATTTAGAAAGGAAGTACCTCTAGGATCTCCTCATTTGTGTTCCCTGTTTCTCAAACACCATTGAGTCACGCTGAATCTCCTCCCCCTCCTGAAAAACTGCTTTGCAGAACTCCCTGAAGAAAGAAAAATGTCCCTGGACAGTGAAACAAACAATCCCAAAGAGGGTTGATCATGACCTGGTTACTGGGTAAAAAACCCTGGAGACCCTGGAAAGGAGAGGTCAGTCCTGAGGCTGCCTGAGGACTCAGCTGCTCTCAAGCCCCAGGGAGGAATTCTCTTATCAGAGTTTGGAGCCCAGCTGGAGAAAATCTGGACCTGACCCTTCTCAAAGTTCACGTCTGTTTGGATGGAGGGTTCTGATTCAGACAAATCTCTGCTTTCAGACAGCCTCTTGGAAGACGAGGCTGCCAGTTGGCTTTGCAAGGCTTTGCTGGATGTCCACTTATGTCTGAACTTTCCCTGTTTCCTTCCCCTTCCCTCCAGTATGCCTGTCTGCATCTGGCTTCTCTTTCAAACTTAGCCCCAGATGTATTACGTTGCAGCTTGGTTCCCTGGATGCTGTTGCAAATGGCAAGAAATTCTGAACAGAATTCCCAAAGAAAGCCACGCTGAAGAAAGAGCTGAGAAAAGGGGAAACCTCGTCATTGCTATTTAATTTTTTCTGAGCCCATACTTCTTGTGTTGCTAGAGTTTCAGAGAAAAAGGAAGTGTCTACAAAGGCTGCCTTGAACAACAGGGGGATGCTGGCTCAGGCAGTGAAGAGTGAAAAGAAGAAGTAGGCACTGTGGGAGAACTGGTAAAGATGAGGTGGGTGAGAGCGGTGCTTCAACACCTGGTCTGTGAGCAGTGGGGACTGGACAGCCATTGAAACAGACGGGCTAGGCAGTGCTTGAAGAGCAAACATGGAATAAAAGACCTTTGCGAAGAAAAGAAAAAAACAGGGATTTTCTTCACAGAGGGTAATTCTGAAGGGCAAACACCAAGGGACAGTGTCCCTGCTTCCAAACATAATCCGAGAAATTGCAAAGGAAGAAAGCCAGAGTTCCTGAGTTCTGGTTTTAGTGTGGCACTAACTTCTCTACCAGAGCACCTACTAATTGCAGGTGCTGCAGGCAGCTTTCAACAGCGAATGTAAAAACACGGAGCGGGGTCCTCAGAACGAGGAATAAACAAATCAGGCTTGACTCAAAGGGGATCTAAGAGCATTTGGTGCCTCATATCTCTGGCCAGCTTCTGACCATCTGAGAAATGGAGCATGTCTCACCTGCCACAGACGGTGCTGGGAGGTTAATAGTGGCATTTCACATCTGAAGCCCTGTGACAGAAAGCTGCCACGTAACACCACGCTTTATTCTACCCTAAAGCCAAAGTCTCCTCCACCCAAATAAATATGTATTTGTGTTGCCTGCCTCCCATTTTTAATCCACTAGCGATTCTTACCAGAAAAATAATAAATAAAATCTTTGGCCGTACAAACGTGCCAAGAGCTTGGCTAATCAGCTGGATCCTAGTCTCTCACTGCAGATTTTGGCAGCCTTGTGTCAAGAAAATGAGGCAACCCCATTCCTGGGAACCAGTGCGATGGAAAGCGCTTCCAGCTGATTCTGATTGTTTATTCTAGGTGAAAGTTTGCAACATTTCCATTTGGTTTCACCACTGTGAGCTTTGCCAGGACTTTTTCCTAGGCAAATAAATGTTTTTTCATTTCTCTGCTTGGTCTCCTATTTACAGGCTTAGTTGCTCCATTGCTTTTATTACTCTGCAAGGTGTTTACGTGGTCAAGAATGGGTTTCATCTTGCGAGACATGCAACACTTTTGTCTCTTGCTGACTTTAGTTAGACTGAAGGCTAGCATGAGCAAAGGATCTCTAGTCTTGAAGAAGGATAAATTATGCCAGAAGAAAAGCCAGAACCTGGGCAGGAATGCATTAAGCATTATTATTACATTTCTATGCAAGTATTTAACCTGTTAGTGCTTTCACGGAACAAGGAAATGCACGGAAAATACTCTTTTCATGGTTCTACAGTGCAGATTAGCCTGGCATGGGTTGTTAGCCAGTACCTGCAGCCTTGCAGGACTTTGGCCTAAAGAAATAAGGTCAGCCTTGTTGAGAAAGTTGAGCCAAGTGTATACAGGGATTTCTCCCTCAGCTTGAGCCAGGCCTGCATAGGGGCTGAAAGTGTACTTCCAGGAATATATTGGTCTGTTTTCAGCCTAAACCAACTGTTTCCTCATTCTCTTTGTTCCTCTCTGTCATTTCTTCTTTCTGCAGCACTATAACCAAGTTCCACTTTGAAATGAATCACTGTTCTAATGCTCATTAAATTAAGGAACTGACCATTCTGGTAAGACTCATGCTGACTAATTGCAGGTGTTGGTTAAATTTCCCCAATAAAAATTCTACAAAATCAAGGCATTCTTGGCTGCCACTCAAATTCTGGGTATCTGAGGAGTTTAGAAAGTCCAGTTAGAGTGATTTTCTAAAGGGAAATCTCTCATTAAAATGTCCTAATCCATTGCAGCCTGTCTGACAATTTGACCTTTTATTTCCAAATTCAGCTGGGTCATTCGCTGGCCAGATCAATGCCAGATCTTCTGACCAGTTCAGAGGCTGAGCAGTGGTTTATAGTGTCTGTGTCTCGTAGAAGAAAGTGCTTCTGGCATTGCAATGAACAATTCATTCACATTTTCAGATCAAGATCTGTGCCCTCTATTAAAGAATCATGGTTAGGATGTAGATTTTGGAGTTGGGGCACTTCAATCAGACAACATGCAATCCCTAATAATCCAAATGTCGTTGAAAACTTGAATATCATCTGATCCCTGTGGCAATAATCATGACCCAGAAAGTTCTCCACTTTCCTTTTCTCTGTTGTGCCCACAGGGAAAAGAATGGAGAGAGAAATATCCCTTCTCCAGGATGACACACAGATTGGGGGGGCAGGGCAGGGTTTGACAAAAGGTGGTCTTGTGGTAAATCACAGAGTGAGCCTCTGGAGACAGCTAACGTGAAGCCCTGGTTTGATGCCACATTTCCTGTGGCAGCTGGGAGACAATTGTGTTCCCCACCTGTGCAATGGAAGCAGTAATCTCTTCATACAATGGTAGTGCTTGCCCTGCATTGGAGAGAGGACTTTGAGGAAATTCTGCCACTTCCTGAAAGTTTTCACAAAGTGTGTCATGGGAAGGCTTCAGTCTCCAGGTCCTGCCGTTTAATAATAAACCTGCTGTTTGTTTTGTGGAGCTCATTTCCTAGACAGAGTAGCAAGAGGTCATAAATACCTGTGTGCTGCACTCACCTTTCCCGTGGTACCCTGTGTCCCAGACACTTGGCAAAGGCAGCCCAGCACTGTCAGCCCCACTGAGGCTGGGGAAACTGAGGCACTGCTCGTGCTGCAATGAGGCAGAGGCACATCCAGGCACTCCTGGCTTTCTAGCACCTGTGCCTCAACCACAAGGCCAAATTAGTACTGAAGGGACCTGCATTTTACTGTCCCCTTCTTCTGCAATAATTAAAACACATCGCTGCACACTTAAGCAATTTAAATGTTTTGGAATGAGTCTCAGGACAGCCAAGGGCGTTCAAAGTAAAGGGAAGGCTGGCAGCTTGCCCTCAGCTCGCTGGCTTGCCTGTCTATCACAGGCACACATCATGCATTACAAAACTGTGATATCTCTGCAGACCCAGTGACAATAATACAGCTTAGGGAAAAAGCTGAAGTCAGAAATCCCTGGTCTTCCTGGGGCTCCATCACATGGACTGGCCGACAGCATCTCTGCTGATCTTTTTCCAGTTTACACATTTTTCTTTACACCTCTCCTCTGTGAAAAGCTGGTGGGAACTGCTGCTGCAAGAGATAACACCAGCACCAGGTTGTCTGATGGAAATCCCCACTAGACCTGAATTTAGGGTATACACCTTGCTCTTGAGGACTTTTGAGGGCATATTCAAGGCAAGAAAGAGGAAAGTCATAGCACCTCAAACAAAGTCCAAGGCTGGCAAGGACTGTGTTTTGTCCTGAAGGTGATACTGAAGTTCAGGGTATATGTGAACCTTTCTCCAAAGGTCTGTTTGCCTTTCTGTCACCTATCGGTCAACGGCAGGAGGAGGCACCTCAGGTGACCTCTAGAGCAGCTTGTGCACTGTGGACTCCAGGCAGCAGACAGCTGACTACAGTCTAGAATGAAAATGAAGTATTAATTTGCCCAGGGACATTCCCTTTTGTATTTTAAAGTAATGCAAAGTGTCTTTTCACTTTCAGCTCTGGATTTGAGGCCTAAGATGAAGAGTCACTGCCATTAGATCCACATCATCACAATTGTAACATCAAAACAAGTGCTGTATTAAAATAAACACAACAGGCATTCACTGACTTGATTAAAATGTATACATATGGGTGAGGTCATTTTAATAAATGCCTTATGCACAGACATCTGCATTTCTTACCATGGCCCTAGGCTTGGAGAAGGAACACTGTACATCCACAACTACCTGCTTTTCTGCAGTTGCATCAGCCTGAGCTCTCTGGCTGTTCAGAACATCTACCACAACTGTCCTTATCGCATCCCTGCCCACTGACCTCCCCTTAACACTCACAAAGGCCACAAAAAACACAACCACGGTTTACCACATTAGCTGGACATCTCTGATCTCTGTCAGGCCACCACCTCAAGGCCCTCCATCTCCTCTGTGAATCTTTTGAAGACACTTTCTGATGTTGTTTGGAAATAACTCACTGAAAACACTTCAATTGTCCTGTCTGTGTGCCTGGAAAAGGCTCCACTAGTTAAGGGAAAGTCAACTGGACTTTCCAGAATTACACGAAAAACTGCAAAGCCAATAATGTCCATACTCACACTGATGAAAATCTTCTGTATGTCGCTGGAAAAAAAAATCCAGGACTGAAAGCTCTGGCCTTGTGTGCCTTTGTAGGTGACCCTGGGCTGAAGCTTCTGCACCTCCCACCGTGAACTGCCAAGCCTTTACAGCTCAGGTGAAACAGCAGTTTCTGCAGAAAGCCCCTAGAGCTGGCAGCAAAGCTGGCATGACAATGGCTTTCCTACGTTTTGGGTACCTCCCCATGAGTGCCAGTTACCCCAGGCTGCAGCTCCCAGTGCGTCCAGGCCATGATGCAGAGACAGCCCTGCTCTGGGAAAGGATGCAGGAGGGATGTCCCTGACTGACTTTAGTCTCTTGGTCATTCTGCTGTAGATATCCCACCTGCAGGGTCCCCACCTGACTCCGGGGCAACCCTGGGCTATCCCAGCTGTCGCTGTGAGGGCACCAGTGCTTCCCAGTACCACACCAAGGGATGCAGATGAGGAGGGTTTGTCCTCTTACTGAGATGCCGGCTACAACCCCAAAAAATCACTTTTGTGCTACTCATTCTTACTGGTGGTTCTTGTATTGCTGCCCAGAGGAAGCTTCAGCCTGCTCCCTCTTTCTCTCACGCAGAAACAACCACTGCCTGCCACCAAAGAAAATCTCACCTTCCTGGAGAGGGAGGAAGGAGGATTACCTTTAATATAATTTGGAGTCCAGTGGAGCTGTTTGCTCACTTTATTTTCTTCCTGATGCCTTAGAGCTGGTTGGAAATGTCTGTGCTTGTGATACTTTTGAATGTGTTCAGCAACGCCCAGGCAAACAATGCAGCCAACAGCTTTTGCAAAACTCTGAACCACGGGAGCCACGAGCATGGTGTGAGGGGACAAGAGAACCCGTGTGTCACTGTGCTGGGGTGACTTCATGATGCAGGTAACTCACAGGGAGTTTGCTTGCAGAAGGTGTCACAGAAGTCCCAAACTGCAGTACAGGAGATACATGCCTGCCCTGAGTGCTGAGAGAACACTCTGAGCATGGTTTGTGTTGTATGGATGGTGATGCTCCGAGGCAAGAGGAGCACAGCTGGGGACCCAGGGCAGCCTCCACCCGTGATGTGCTACATGGGGACACCAAATGTGTACACAGGCAGAAAGCTCAGGGACACCCAGGACACATGAAGAGGCTGTGTGACAATGCCAGGGGTGCAGCGTGGTGCTGGGAAGTGTGGCACAGCACCCCCAGCTCTGCCAGCAGCACCATGCTTCCCACCCAGCCATGGGACGTGGGTGACAACAGTCTGGACCAGACCCTGGCCTGAATGCCCTCCTCTGACTCCCACAGGGCTTGCACCAAGAGACCTCGTCCTAAAAGTTTATACAAATCCTATTTGCATGCTGGTCCTCCAGACTCAAGTTCACCTTCTGGGCAGGATGCACTTTCTTGGAGGCTTTTTACTGGTCTCTGCTATGGGATGAGCCATAAATTAGACTGGGAACAGTTTGCTTTGCTGCTCCTGTGCATTTTCAACCTCAGTTCCATTTTAATATATGATAATACAGACGGTACTGTCCCCAGCCACGATCCAGAAGGAGTGAGATGATTAAAAATAATTCATCTTACACTGAATTAAACAACTGAGAGCCTCAGGAATGGTCCCATTTGAGTTTGGTACAAATCACGGGTGACAATCTGGGTCAGTTTTTATTGGACCTGCACCTTTTTGCCAGCCCTAAATCTGCCAGCCATCACATAGGTTTAATAAGAAGGGACAACAAAGGAGCAAAGAGGTCAACCTCTATTCGAGAAGGAGATGGAAGGAGCAGGGTAGACAGGGCAGGGGAAGGTGGCGTGTCCTGGCAAACATGCAGGAGGTGATGTTTCCCCAGGATAGGGACAGACAGCAACGCCCTGGGTTCTTTGGAAAGCAAACAGGCTGCACCTGGAGCCCATTCTGCTGTTTGCTGAGACTCGGCAGCCTGGACCACTTGTGGTTTCCTCTCTGAGTCTTGCCTCTGCCCACAGTGACATACAGAAACTGAGGGAACTTGGCACTTTCTGACCGGCTGAGGCACTGGGGGCACAGGGCTGTTTTGTCCACCCTTCTGCTGGGAAAGTGGCAGCAGGTTCCCCTTCCAGCCACCTCTGCTGAGTCACAAAATCCTCTGCACATGCCATCCCCCATGTCAGGAGGTCTGTGTGCTGCATTGCCCTACCTTGGATTGAACCACCTCACTTCCCCCTCCCGGAAATAACATGAGCAAGAGTGAGAATGACTCATCTGTGCATATGAAGACATGTATATGCACACACACGAACATATCTTATATGTTGAGAGCCTGGGGCAAAAATTTCATCCAGCTTTTGAGCTCCCTGTTTCACATCGTTCTNTTCACATGGTTCTGTGAGGTTTAATGAACCCCCCACCCCAAAAAAAAAAAAGAAAAAAAAAAAACAAAAACAACCCCAAAAAAAAACCAACACACAAAAAATCCCAACCAAATAGTAAAAAAAACCAAACCAAAACAAAACAAAAAAAAACAAAAACAGAACAGGGCCAAAATAGTAAAAAAATTAGGAAAATTAAAAATCAAATCCTGTTACCATGTCTCTAGCTTGACTTTCTCCTATTGTCTGTACATGCATTTAGTCCCCCATGGTCTCATACCAGTATGACTGTTTAGTGAGTGGTAGGCTGGCTTGCTCTGCTTCAAATCCAACTGTGCCATGTAAATCCCAATCACTACTCTTCACCTAGGAACTGGATAGATGGTTTCTTTCCCTGTCCTTGTAAACAGCTCCTTTGACATGGTTCCTGGCCAGTGATGCTGATAATGGACACTGCACACATGCCTGTGCCTCAGTTTGAGGTTAAGTAAAGACAATCAGGTGACATTTGTCCAGACCATTTCTGAATTCAACTTTATCAACTCTTCCTCTTACATAAAAGTCCCTGGAATGGCACAACATCCCAACAAGGGTTTGTGAAGTTTTGTTATTGTGTCTGGTGTTTCCTTGTGCCATTTTCCAGTGGGTTGCATGGAATTCAGTGTTGAATGACTGCAGCAAGGACATGGAGGCCTAGAAACACAGAACCAGTTAGGCTGGCAAAGGCAACATCAAACTCAACCATAAACCAGGCACTGCCAAGCCCACTGCTAAACCACGCTGCTAAGTGCCAAAACTACACCTTTATATACCTTTTCAGTTCCCTGTGCCAACCATGGCCAAGCACATCTGAAGCTACAGATCCCCATCACAGCTGAGGCTGTGTGCAGTTCCCACTAGTAAGCAATGGAAGGCAACACAGTTGGAGCCTTGGCCACCAAAGCACGACAGTCAACATCAGCATTCTGTGGTGGGGAGTTCAGCTCTGTGGCCAGCCCTCCTCTCTGCCTTGGCACGTGGGATTGCTACTGCTCCAGGCCTCGCTCAGCCAGCAGAGCCAAACGTGACAATATGATGGGTCTTGAGAAAAGGGAAACCTTTTAATTATCCCGCCAGAAAAGGTGGGCTGGTAAATGGGTCTTGCTGCCCAGGGGTTTTGCAGCAGGGAAGAGAAATCAGTCATTCACCACAGTGTTGTTGTGATGGGCTATGACAAACATCCTGAGGCAGCTGTGTCTGGTCACAGAGTCATCAGATGGCATAGCCTAGGAAGAGCAGCTGCTCCCTTTTGTTGGGTCAGAGACCCCTCTCCACAGCAGCCCCTTCAGTGACCATTCGTGCCCTGGCAGTGTGACATGATGCATTTCATCAGCTATTGGAACAATGTTAATCTCAGTGACACCCATTCCAGCCAAGCTACATTGTTTAATAAAGAGCACATAATCACAGACATCAGCTGCAGAGGATTAAGGTTGCTTTCCCCCTCCAGTGTATTTTACCTATGCCTCTTTTGCTACATTTTCTCTGCATCCCCAGCCTCTCCTCTTCAGGACTGCTCTTGCTGGTTCTCTCACGGAGAGCGGAGTGAATGGTACAACTGCAGAGGAAGGAAGTGGTGTTGCTGATTCAATAGAGTGTGCTTTTCCTTCTGAGTCAGTACAGAACAACTGTCTCACTGTGCTCAGAACATATTAGAACAAGAAGTCTGCCTCTGGTGTGTGTGGGCTTGTGTTTTAATCTCTCTGACCCAGAACGTGGAAAGGTTGCACAGAAGGGATTTTAATTATCTTGAAAGTTACTAAAGTCCAATTAAAAGTGTGGAGTCATCACAGCAGGCCACCCATCCTCTGCATCACTCTGTGGGCCAATTGCTGTGATATATCCAAAAATCACAGAGCATGAACCTACTTCTAGAAAAGAGAATGTGTCAAGAAGCAGTATTGTTAAAGGCTGTGACACTTTTGAACAACACAAGATCCTGCCTAGAACCACAGCTAGACTCCATGAAGACAGCAGGTCAGAGGCAGCTGGGAGGATGGGGAGAAAATGTGAAAGACAAGGATATAAAGTGATAGAGCTAAATTTCCAGAATTTTATGCAGTATGTAGATCAGAAGTGGGAAGCCTGCAAGAAAATGTAAGGTTTACTGGACCACTCAAGATAGATATTGAAGAAATGGAAATTACACAACTACTAAATTATGAGTTCAATTCAGACTTCATCCCTCAGGCTATCAGAGTGATATCTGGTTTTAACAAGAAGAGATGATTTGTTGGTACAGTGAAAAGTAAAAGAAGTTAGAAACAACTCTAGCTTGGGAGAAAAAGTCACAGCAACCATACTACCCATGCAGAGGATCCATGCAGGGACCTTTTGAGTGAAGGAGCCAAGACACTTTAAAGAATTGCAAGGATGCATTGAAATCAGTTCCTGTGTCATGGATTAGAAAATAGCAAATGTTTTGATTAATATTTTTGTTTACAGTATTATTTAAAACATGAAACAGCCTCCAATTTCAAAGTTTCAAGCACATTTCTCACAGGCCCAGGCTGGAGGAAATGCGGCTAGTGTCTTCTTTCATGATACTTTCTATTAAGCTCATTTCACCTCAAAGGTTTGGGTGAGTCTGAGCCCTAAACCAAAAGCAAAACTCAAGCAGGCATAAAGGTAAGGCAATGGAAAGTGATTGCCCAAGCCACTGTGAACTGAAACTGCCGTGTTATGCACAGTGCAGGTGTCAGAAACACATTGAACTTCCATTGCAGCACCCTAGAGCAGCAAAGGACTCTGGCTTCCAGCTATGAAGTTCTCATGAGCAGAACAGACTTCTCCATAAACTGGTGCTGGAAAGTGGAAAGCTGCCCATGTGCCACAAGTGATGGTTAGGGAACCTGACCCCAGCTGCTGGATGACCACCAGGGACAGCAGTGCCCTGTATGTGCAATAGTGTGGGGTATTTAATTCTCTCCTGTGCTCTCCCAGCAGCCTGCTCTTCATGTTATTGTGGTGTTTTTCAATTGGGCAACAAAAAATCTGCCATGTATTGGCTTTATTTTTGTTGCTTCTGGGCAGTGGGCGAGACACAACCAGGATTTTCTTGGGACAGACTTCGGCTCAGTGCCCAGTTCTTGATTTCAGGGTAGGGGTCATGGGTTGAAGGATTCCACTGCCACAGACTGGCTGCCTAGTAAAGCTCTGTCTCTCTTGAGTACATCACAAACTTTTATTGTAGAGAGCTCTTTTGTGCTAGGGAAAAGAAATTACCAACCTGAGTTTCATGTTGCTTTAAAATAGTCTAGGCCAAGGTTGTCTCAAAAAAGTGTCTCAAGGATACAGCTGCAGGCTTCAAACCTGATTCAATAGCTTGCTGTCTTTCTGCAAAGTGTTTTTGGTGCTCTGCAGGAACAATGTGGTGCGTGGAATTAAGTACAACTTTTTGGCAAATATAAATTAAGCTTCAGCTGAAATACACTGTTCCCAAGGCTTTCTTAAAATGAAGCAAGATGGTCTAGACTTGAAACACATTATATTTATATTCTTACCTTCCCATTCCTTACTCCCCACCAAACTCTGCTCACTTGTTCTGCTCTTAAATCACATTTTGAAACACCAGCCTATGTGTGTGCACAGACACACAAACGCGGAGCCCTCAGGAAAGCTGTTCTATTGCAGCACTTTGTATGGTTTCATGATATGAATGTGCTGCTCTGTGTGCTGCTGCCCACAGGCTGTGGCAGGGGCCCTGCAGGTCTGGGATGCAGCCTGGCCAAAAGTCATACCGAAATAGGTGAAATTGCAAAAAAGAGAAAGCTGACCACAGCTGCTCCTCTGTGCTGCTGAAAGCCATCATCTGGGGAGGCTCTGTGCCCCAGCGCTGCAGCTGCCCGAAACTTTGTCTTCACAGGGAGGCCAGTGGTCCCCCAGGTGGGGTGTATTTCAATCAAAATATGCTGGCAATCCTTGCACCAGTTAAAAAAGCCAATGCACTGAAAGCAGCATAAACATCACCCAGATAACAGGTGTTTTCTGGATGCTGGTTGAATAAATCCGTGGATGTGAGGAATGATCAGCCCCACTGGGTACGAAGCTGTCCTCCCTCAGGGAGCAGCAACAACAAAACACAGGGGCTGTGCGAGGCTTTGCTGGGGAAAAGGAAGGGAAGGGAAGGGAAGGGAAGGGAAGGGAAGGGAAGGGAAGGGAAGGGAAGGGAAGGGAAGGGAAGGGAAGGGAAGGGAAGGCTCCCTGCCCACATGATACCATACCAGACAGCAAATAAGCTTTTACACACAGGAACAGCTTTCCCATCCAAAAATCCAGTGCAGGAAGATGGGCAGACATGCAGATGCAGAACTTCCCATTGGGTGGAGGTCCAAGACCGAGCCCAGGGATGGAGTAAGATGAGCACATTGGGAGTGAGGGAACTGTCCAGCAGGACAAAATTGAGGAATTGTCCAAGGATGGGGTTGAAGAAGATAAACTTTTCTGGCAGACAGACAAGCACCCTGCTTCCAACAACTTATGGTAAAAGCATTTCGGGGCTCCAAGGGGCCCCCCAGCAGCTGCTTCTGATCAGTGTCCCAGGTTCAGCAGGTCTCTGGAATGCATTTCTCACCCACATTCAAGAGAGTTTGGCTTGTTTAGTCTAGCAAAACTAAGGAGGAGAGGGCATAGCTTTGTTGTCTGTAAATACACCAGAGGCTCGGGTAAGAGAAGATCTATTCAAGCTAAAAGATCCTGTTGGCATGAAAACAAATGAGGGATCAGTTGCTCTATAAGAATATTTGGGATAAAACTTAGGAGGTTTCTAGCTGGCAAGGAGTTTCACAACAGCTGCCTGCAAGGAGAGGGGCCTCTGAGGAGTAGTAATATTTTGAGGATTAAGCTTGAGTAATTTTTGGAGGGGATTATAAAATGTTGGATGAGCAGGGGACTGAGAAGTCCTTTACAGCTGGAATAGGGGCAGAGAAAATGGCACGAGAAGTAGAAAAGCAAGAATTGGAACTGAGCTCACAGAGAACACAGGAGAAAGCATTTCCAGATGGGCAAAGGATAAGCCTACTGAAAAGGATAAAAGAAGCCAAGACCTTTTGGAAGTATAGGTGAAACATCTCTCACCTTGTCAACAATGGCTGGGGAATTGTCTCTCCTGTGAAGTGGTCTGTATTTATCCATGCACCACCTGCCTGGAAGGCAGTGCTGGCTTGTAAGCAGATAAAACAAAAACCACAGCATCCAAGGCATTTCTGTCTTCCAATTACTGCTGTTTGGAACATCAGAGATGTTTTTTCCTAGGTGAATCCAAAGGATTTCCATCAACTCCAAAACACGGAAGAAAGATTAGGAAAATCAGTCTGCAAAAGAATATCTGATGGCTTTCAGCTAGGACTTGCCTATCTGTACCCATCTAGTTACAAGCATGAAATCCTCTGCTGAGGAGAAAACCATGGGTCATGGAGAACTCTGTGCATGTGGGAGCAGGGAGTTTTTCCAGTGGGTGATATGCACCCCTCCATACCCAACCCTATCCTCACATCAAGTAAATGGCCTTGGAAACACAGGAAACACATCATGTTCAGTAGATGGGTCCCATATGGCAATGTCTCTTCTATGTCTCAATGGAACCATCTCCTTTATGGCAAAGTCCTCTGGTGGAAAGGTTTTTCAGGGGAAACCACAGCATTTTAGAAACCAGAACCTGCTTAAGAAGGAGAAGGGTTTCAATGTGCCACTCCAGAACAAGTCCCCTGGCTGGTAGGTGTAAGACACACTGATGTATTTTTCCATGTCTGCATTCTTTAAAAAACAGATCTGAGGCCAGGGTAGATTGGGGGTGGAAGACTGTGCAACCAAACAGCCTCACTTATTTCTGGGGAGAGAGCAGTGTGCCTAGAGGTATTAATCTTTGAGTGGGAGGGAAGGCAAAAGCTGGGAAACCCAGGCCTGTATCTGTATCCATGTTTCCACATATGCACATATGAAAATATGTATACACGCACAGGGAAAACAAAACAGAACAGTCCCTTGCACATGGTCGTCCCCCGGGGGAGGGCGAGAGAACAAACAAGCAGCAGATGTGAACCGTGTCACCGCGCCGAGCGCCGCAGGAGGATCAGGTCCTGCCGTGACAACGTGGGGTGAGAAGCCACCCAAGCAGCAAGCTGCAGGAGACACCTGAGGCAGGAGAAGGCCACAAGGCAGAGAGGTCCTGGAGGTGCAGCCACACAGGCCACTCTCCTCCCTTGGCATCACCCCAAGGTGAGGCAGCGCCTGGTGCCAAGGTGGACTCTGAGCGAAAGCCCTGAGCCCCTCCATGGAAGAACAGATGGGACATAAGGAGGGCTGCAGGGTGGCTTTCTCACAGCTGCAGCAAAGGCCAGAGCCAGCCCGCATCCTTGAGCTTTGTGCCAATCCCAATGCCAGGAAGTGGGAGCTCCTGCGCTGCCTGCAAAGAGCAGAAATGGGAGAAAGAGTGGCATCTTCCAGCCAGTTTAATCAAAGATAATGAAGAGATCTGTTTCTCAGTTAGATATATCTATTTCTATTTTCCAAAAGAGCATAAAGGGCCTTGGAGAAGAATCAGGAACATGGGCCCTCTGTCCCTGGCTTAACCTTTAGTAGTGTTCTGTGTTTCCTCGTCCATCCTAGGGCAGTGGTGCTGAATGCTGATAAGGCCAGACTTGGACCAGCCTCAGTCAGACAGTTGGTGCAATTTGACTTTAGCTAATACTTAATGATTTGTTTTTAGCATCAGGTTGGGGTGAGCTGGGGTATTTGATGTTGTTGTTGTTGATTTTGCTGTTATTGCTTCTCCCCCTCCTTCTTTTCCAATCAATTAGGTTCAATTTGTTTTGGCAGAGGACATGATTAGTGGGGCTGGTCTCCAGATGGTTGGGCGCTCAGCTGCTCACCATAATTAAGGCTGGACGAGCAGTGTTCCTGCATGCAAAGCTGGGACATGAGCAGCCCAGGGCTCCAGATCAGAGCATCTCATGGCTGGCTCGGTGGGACCGTACCTGAGCCCTTTGGAAAAAGTACTGACTAACTTTTCCTTAGCTATCTCCAGATACAGGTTTCTTTCCACTCCCAGGCAGTCACTGGCAGGGCACCACTCACCCAGCTGCTCCCTTCTCTCTGAATTAACCTCCCCTCACTGGATCAGCCCAGAGCCCTAGCTGAGCCTCAGCAAACAGGGAGAACGTGTCCCTCCCATTTCCCCTTGCAGCACCTTTTGGTCTGTCTAAAGACCACCTGATCTTGCTCCTGGTATGGATCCATAAGTGAAGGGGAGCATTCTTTGGGGCTGATGAGCCCGGCCAAAAACCAGTGTGGAGTGGGACTGAGCTGCCATGTGTCTCACAGGAACAGTCACAGTCAGGCTTGATGTATTGGCACTGTGACAGCCAGACCCCTGGACATTCCTCAAATTCTAATGGGGCTCTTTGGGAAGGGGACAGTAGTGTATTGGGTAGGGGCAACCTTGGTAAGGAAGCAAATCCAGCAAAGAAACATGGAGAATTTGTCAATTATTTTCAAAATCTGACTCTTTTCAGTGTTTTTGGAACAAATAATGTTTTTATCAAGGCAATGCCCAACTCCATTTTGTTCTGAAACTTTAACAATTACCTTCTGTAACACACTGTAAGATCGTCAATAAGAGAATAAAATAAAGCTCACAGTTTATTGTTATTGTTCTATTGGTATTTAAGAAATACTCAGTGAACGGCAAACCGAATAGCTATTCAACATTTAACATTATCTTAGGCAAGCAAGCATTTGCTGAGAATGTCTTACACTTTAGGACAAAGCTGGTTGTTGATTTAGTAAGTAACAAATAGACGGTTCCATTCTGTACAATAAGTTTACCATGGATATAATGTGACTATTGTATTAAAGTTAAGGGGCAGACAGTACAGCAAGGAGGAAGTAGCTATGAAGTGTTAAAATGTCTTTGAACTGAGAATTTCAAGCCTTTGAACTGAGCTCTTTTCCTCCCACCTCTCAGTGCCACAAACTGCTCTTCCCTGGTGCATGTCAGGTTGCCCAGGGAGGCTCAGTCACCCACAGGAGCACAGCACAGCAGACACACCTGAAACTGGCACCTGCATACAGGGAAATAAACCCTACTTCAGTTCTCGTCCATAGTCCAGCTCTGCAAGCTCACACCTCTGTGCTGCAGGGTTTGCAAGGACAAAACCCAGATCTCTGTCCCCCACTGAGCACTGTTTCCAAAAAACTCATAAGATGTGCACACCTTGACCATTGAGCAATCTCAGGCTCTGCTCTCTGAACAGTTTGCACTGTAAATCCTCACGCCCAAGCTCCACTTGGGTCTGGCAGATCTCTGCAGTTCTTTCAGAGCTTCAATCTTTTTGAGGCTATAATGTTAGCCAAGCTCTTGCTCCTGGAGAGACAGACATATTGCAGAATGTTATGGCTCTGTCTGCAGGTAGAAAACCACTACCAGCCCTTTGTAAGCTGAAGATGCCTCTCACATGGCTTAGCTGCAATTTTGGGCTGCACCTATGCTCATGCCTGTCTTGTGCAGAGGAAGCCTGGTGCACAGGCAGCTGTTCCTGGGCATACCTTTGCTCATAACAAGGGAGCTCACTATTCAATCTTTGATTTCCCTGGATAATTTTTTATTGACCAGTACCAGGGTCAGAAGAGATTCATCTTAGGGAACACTGGACAAAGCCGCTTTGCACATGATCCAGCACACGCTTGCTCCATGCACAAGGCAACTGTTTAGCAGTGTTGCATAGGTGTGGAGTAGTTATACAAGTGGATGGAGCTGGTCTCATTGCCACATGCAGATGGCTGGAGCTGCAGTGAAGTGCTGGTGCAAGTGCTGTAAATGCCAATACAACCAGTCATATGTGGCCCATCTTGCCTGGAGCACAGGTGTAGCTGTGCCACTCCAGTGATGTCTCACAGGGAACAAAGATAAGATTGTCTTCCAGTCACTGTGTACCTCCCGTTGGAGATTTTCTGGAGGGATGTTGTAGAAACAAATTTTAGGTCAAACAGAAGCACTGAGACCCCTGGGAGTCAGTTGTAAATCCCATGGCCATGGTTGATGTCACATGCAAAGAGGTGGAACAGATGTTCATAACTGATAAGACTTGTTCTGGTCCAGCTTAAAACCTTGAAAATTGGAGATGTGGTAAGGCCTCTGCATATAACACTGACCAGAACCCACAGTTCACAGAGCTGTTCTCAAACAGGTTTACATAGAGCTCTATTTGTCTTCGGACCCGGTGCAAATCCATGTGTACAGTCACACGTATTTTGCAAAATGCCTGAGAGAACCATGCCAGCACCTAAATGAGTTAGAGATGGAAGTGATCTATCAGATCCATTTGCAATCTCTCATGAGCCAGGCAGAATTTTTCCCTAGGCTATATTCATTGCTTTGCCTCGTCTTGTTTTTAATCACTCAAGCGAAGAGACTAGAACAGCCAGGCAAAGTTATGTCATATTGCTGCAGCAGGGGCACTGGGGAATCTCATATCTCTGATCACAACTGAGTCCCACAGTTGTACAATGTATACTTATCAAGCATGTTTGATGTGGTTAAAAAATCCTATGCAGAAATGCATTTAATTTCTGTAAGTATTCATCTTCCAAGAATTTTTAAGGCCTTGCAATAAACATAGCCAAAGCCATCATTCAACAAATAGAAATCACACTTGTATTAATGTGGTTGCTATATTCATATTCATATTCAATTTTACCCTCATGACTTTATCTTGTAATCCAGTAAAGTGTGCAGGTCAACAGAAGTTGTTATCAGAGAGCTGAGTGAGCATTTCTTTTCCATCATCTCCTTCACCACTTCCTTGACTTAAGGCACTTCATCCAGAGATCCCTCACTTAGGCAGAGCACAATTCCTAACACATGTCTCCTGGTCTCCACTGAGAATCTCTTTCATATATTAACTGAATTCAGTGTTGTTTTCTAAGGTCTTCTTATGGGTCTGCCCTTTGGTGGTGGTGACTGCTTTCAGAAGGATGATGTTCCACCTCACACAAACAGAGAAACAAATGACTCAGGAAAAAAATGTGATTGTGGAAGTAATTTTTATCATCCAGGGTCCTAGTTTTCTTCCCTTGAAAGCATAAAAGAGGAAGGTCCCCTCCCAGCAGCCCAAAAAGGCTGCAGCAGAGGCAAGTTGCAATATGTATGCCATGCTCTTGGACCTGGGCTCACACAAAGTATAAGTAATCAGTTCTTACAGCCAGAGACACGGTCTCTGAGAATAAATACCCTGTGTGTTTGCTAGCTCAGTTGCATCTAATCAACAGACATGTTTTTTTGTTAAAGTAACCCAGGAGGTTTCTAGGGTCAACAGCGCTAAACAAAACAACCAGCAAAAACACTGTGGTCTAGGAAAGGGCAAGATTTTTTCAAAGCTCAGCTCCCCGTGGTAGTACAGCTCCTCTATGGAGGGATGAAAGTGCTTAAGTCATCAGAAAGAGCAGGCAGTGACCTGCAGTAAAATACATGGCCTGGTGAGATATGTCTCATCTTGCTAATGACCTCCAGAGTTGGGTCAGCAGATGCCACTGTGGGGGACACCATCATCTGCAGACACAGCCCTGCTGCCTTAGCATGCCTCCATCCTCACTGCAGCCCTGGGCACACCAACTCCACAGAGGCCCAGTGAGGGCAATTCCAATTTTTGGAAATAACACCTAGCAGTGGGGATTCTTCAAAAGCTTTTCAAGAGAACAGTCTCACTAGAAGTCCAGTCTATGAACTGCAGATCCCTGAAACCAACACCCTCTCTGAAACTGTTTGGCTGCAGTCACTTACCCTTTTTTACCAGAACTACATAAAGGCACCAACAGAAACAGAGTGAAATCATACGGACATCTCAAACTTGCAAAAAAAAAAAAAAACCCACAAAAAAAAACCTCTGGGATTTTGCTTAGTAAAATACTTGAGCTAGAAATTTCAGGGCAATTGTATATTTTAAGGGAGCAAGCCCATCCTATATTTTTCAGGCAAAGCTGGCATTTTTCTGCCCTTAGCACATGACTCTGCCTAATAAGGATACAGAGCAGGGCAGCCCAATGCCAGCCTGATGCCTGGCCCAGTAACCATCTTCTGGCATGGAGAAAAATGGATGAGGATTGATGGGTTGGGAGCACGGTGCCAGACACATCCTGCTGCTCAACTCATCTCAGATCTATCTGGATACCCTTCCTCCCTGCCCAGCTGGCAGATCGTGTGGACTGCAACAGAGCAAACTGGGGCACAGGGTAGAGCTTGTTCTTTTGTGCAATACAGGAACTAATCTCATTGCTGCAGAGTCAAATTTGGTTCCATGAAGGTTTTTGAGATTAGACCCATGTGTCCCAAACAAAAGACTGTTTCCAAGTGGCCCAGAGCCTTCTCCAGGTCTTGTAACACTGGAGTGTTTGAAGTCTGAGACCCACACTGCCAGGTATATCCAGGTACATGGTGCTCAGATCCTCCCAGGCTGGGACTTGGCACTGCTGCCATGGGCAGAGAAGCACTCTAGGTATTTCTCCCCCATTAGCACGTCCCTGCAGCGCAAGTCCCATTTTGGCATAACATGTATTGCTAAATCTACACACCTTGCAATCCTCACCCTCTCTGGAAAGAGAGAAAACCCGATGCACAGCAAGATATGCCACACACAGCTCTCCCCACCAGCAGCGGCCATCTCGCCCAGAGTGGCTGGGGTGCACCTCAGCACCTAAAGGTACCCTCTCCCCCCAAAAAAACAACGAACTTCTAAACTTTGGGCCCTAGATGAGGGAGTGGGGGAGGGTTGGAAATGGCCCCGTTGCTTCACGCTGCACATCAGCAACGGAGTTCACTTCACAAACACAAGGTGCGCTGTCAGAATAGCCCGGGGCAAAGTTTGTACTTTGCTTGAATTCTAACTTTTGTTTACCAAGGTAATAAACCGGTCTTCTCTTCCAGGTGTAAATGCTATTATGAAAAGCATATTTGTGTTTCATCTCACCTCAGATGTACAGTATGTGCTCACATCCTACACTGTGTGTACAGCCCACATTGCTCCAGAGCCAACAGAAGAAAAGACAAGGGGTAAAAATAAATAGCCCCACTCTGTCCTCAAAAAACAGAGTGTTCTGGAGAATCTAGGAGTTTAATTGGATCTGTCTTCAGACCCTGTGTGCAGCCTTTGATTTACTCTGTGAAGACCAGGCCAGACCTTTCCTGCATCCCTGTGGTGTTCCCCACTAGTGCAGCTGGGCAGGGTGCTGATGGGGATGAACTGTTCATTCATGCAGACAAGCTGATCTCTAAACAGTGAAGTTTAATTTCCACCAAACTAGTTGGGTTGCCAGTTTGGCTCCCTCCCACTAAAACTGCCTGCATGTCCATCATGCCATGTGCATTGAGATGTGTTGCATTTGGTGTAATCTCACTGAAACTGATGGGAGAGGAGAAGGAGGTGGCGGGAAAAAATAGGAAGAAAAAAGGCCGGCATTGTTTTTTTCTTGCACTTCACCTCCTGTTCCTGGTGTTGTGCCCACTTGGCAAGATTTAGAGATAGCAGATGAGCTCTGGATAAAAATGACCTAAATGTTTCCTCATCCCTTCAAACCTGTTTGGTGGCCTTCTGTCTCCACACCACTGGTAGCCTGGCCTCTGGCCGCTGTGGCTGCCACCTGAATGCTACTGAAAGCCAACACCACGAGACCTGCAGCTACTGAAACAATCACAGCCCCCGTCCAGAGCGTGGATCAGCCAGCATAGCACAGCATGGCACAGCATGGCATGGTGGGCATGGGCAAGAGCACTGCCTGCCAAACCAGTGCACCCACTCCTGGCATCACTTCGCTCCTCTTACACTGAGCTTGTAATATTTCATGAGATGACACCTTGAAAAACTGTGTGTGAAATGCCAGGCTTGCACGGGGCCTTCCCAGAAGCTGCCCAGCTGCAGGTCAGCAGTTATTTCCTTCCTCGCCTGTTGTAGCCCTCTATGAGCAAATTTAAGAGGCCAATAACCACACAATAATTTTTTTTTTTTCCACAAACTACTCACTCTATTAAAAGCCTGTGCCCATAACTCCACCTGTAATGCAGACGAGCTGCTTCAGAGAGGCAAAGAAAGGGTCTGAAGAAGACCACAGTGCGAGCAGCGTGCGGTGCTGCCCGCTGTGCCCAGCGCGGGCGCTTTCTCTGAATGCGTCTGCTGCTGAAATCAGCAGCCCCACGGAGGGAGACGGCCGCCAGTGCCGCACAGGTCTGAGCCTGCCCCGGCCCAGACGCCTCCCCCACCCCGCTGTTTACACCCAAGTGCTCGCTCCAGCACAGGCTGAAACTGAGCCCTGGCTCCTGCAGCCGGCGGGGCCCCGGCACACTCTGCTCCCCTTGGGCAGTGACAGGGTCTGGACCCCTCCGGTGCTGCCCGACCCTCCACGGACCTCGCACGGTCCTTTCGGTGCCGCTGCTGGACTCAGGCGATCACAAGGCAAAGAGCTGTGGTGCAGAGGGAAGGATGGAGGTCCCCAGCCCCACGTGCTCATGCTCCTCTTTGCTTCTGGAACCACAGAAGCTGGTACACGGTCAGGGTATTTTTAATGTCCACAAAACTCATTGAAGGTTCTTAGCAGCTTTTGCACTTTCTCTTTTATTTTTCCACCTCCAATATTCCTTTATGCTTCCACAGTAGGGCTAGAAGGAACATTGCTCACAGGAATGCAATCCTCCCCATCCATCAAACCCAAGCACGACCAGCAGCTCTGCTATCCCTTCCCACAAAATTTCACACAACCACATGAGCTAAGGGAGAACATCCTCAGCAGCAGTGACTTTGAGCAGCCCCCTTCCAGCAGTGGAATGAAGAGCCCACATCTGACCTATCATAACCGAGGAGTGAGGAGCTCCTTTCTACTTAGGAGGGGAAACTGGCACTACCCAGGGAACTGGTGTGTGCTCAGCTACTCATAAGGGACTGATTGTAAGCGAGCTACTGGTGGAGGATGGGAACATCACGGGTTTCCTCACGTGGTTAATTCCTGCCATGGTGCCTTCTTGGATTTACCCACCCTCTTGAGCTGGGTGGGGCAGAGGAGCACACGTCTGGGTCCACCCATGCGCTCCCAAAGAAGGAGCAACATGTCACCCCAGTTTGGGAACAGGTGTGTTCAGTGGCCAGATCAAGGCGCGTTAGGAGGCCTAGAACTAGTTTGACACAGGCTATTATTTCATGGCATCTCAAGTGTATTCCACATGTCCTTTAAGTGCTGCAGCAAAGTAATGGCCCAGGCCATCCTTTCCAATCGTGCTCTTCTAACACGTCAGTTTGGTTCTTCCAGAACAGGGAGGGGGTGGCTTTTTGCCAGCGTTATGTAAGGAGCAGAGCAATTGCGTAAGTTCAGTCGGTCGCAAAGGTGTAAAATAGGCTTTATTGGTAATTACTGCACCTGGAAATTTCTCCAGAGGCATCTGTGCATATTTTACAGGGAACTTGTCCTTATCTAGATTTAGGGTCTTCTGGAATCCTCTTTCCTCTGGATGCTTCTGTTCTCAGAAGTGCTTGTGCAAAGGTGAATGTTTGCTTTCAAGCGGGAAATGACAGGAGGAGGTTGTGTGTCCCTTCACTGATGCTGCATAAAGTGCTTCAGTTGCTCCACTGACCTGTGATTTCTGCAGTCAGAGGCGGGTGTTTGTTTTAAACCAGTTCCCAGGTGCAAACCTGGGACACCTGATGGACCCATCCAGTCCTCCTAAGAGGGACAACAAGACCAAATGACTGCAACTAAGAAGAATTGCTCTACTTGAGATATTTCTAGAGAATTAAATAGCAAGTAACACCTGTTAAAAACACAAGTTATTTGACACAATTTCACAAGTAGGAAAGATCACTGCATTCCACATGTCCATGTGGAATAGTACCTTGTGTATTTTAGGAAAAGAGGAAAGTGAAATAGCATTTAAAGGTGGTCAGAAAGTGACCCAGTGTAACTCCAGCAATGCAAAGAGAAATTGCAAGCTTCACTTTGTTTCTCAAATACATATATACATTTAGCATTAAGTGTATGGAAAAGGCTTTACAAAACCAAAGCCTGATCAGTAGCTAATGCATTCCCAGGTTCAATAACAAGTACACTTTGTACATCAGAGGAATGGCAGACTGCCCAGAGCTTTTGGGCAGATGCTGTTTCTAAAGAAATTAAATGCATGAATAGATAATAACCAAAGAAATCCCTGGTGGAATAGAGAAAGGACAACTTCCTTCTGATAAAATCAAGTTCTTGCTCAATCATTCCCCACTTGAACACGAAGACCAAATTGAGTCAGTCATGAAGGTCCTGGAGTCTACAAATAGATGGTTGGGCTTCTTTTCTCTTCATCATGCTGTACATTATCCTAAGAACTGGCAAAACACAGCAAGAATGATTTCTCTGTCCCTTCCAACAAGAGGGACATTGTAGAAAGTCAGCTGTGTCTGCTAGGCTGAAGGAGTTTCCCAGTTCTTCCTCAGCTGGTTACTGCCAATCCTCTAAGGGCAGAAGGGAAGGAGGAAAGTGTGTTTAACCTGTGTCCTCATCATGCCAACAGAGGATTCAGGTGAGGAAGACCTGCGGGACAGCAAACATGAGTGGTGAAAAGATGAACACGAGATTGGCAAGGAGAGGGTGAGCTCTGACATGGGAAGGAATGAGATGAGGGTCAGGGTAAGAGGAATGGAGAGAGCTAACCTCAAACCAAACCACCTGGGTATTCCAATCCTTGGTTCCAGTCATGGCACAACACAAATTCCTCAGCTGGCCTCCCCCACTGCTGGATCTACTCCCTGTGCTGCTGTCAGACCCCGTCTGCATTGCCTGACCGCCTTTGGCTGGTCTCACTGGAAGTCCTGTGGGAGTCAGACAAATACTTGGCCGTGCTGCATCAACTCCCTGGCAGGGAGAATTTATACGTAGAGGACTCAGAGAGTCGGTGGGCAAAGTGCATGTGGGGAAGCAAGAACCAGCACCTGAGTGTTGGGATGAAGCTGTTGATGTCAGTGTTGGTGTGACCACTGCCAGCTGCTGGTACAGGGAGCTGGTCAGAGGCACCCGTTCTGTGCCCTGGGAACCAGGCTGCTGGTACCACATGAAGGGTCTGGGAAGCTCAGAGGTGTTTGACCAAGAGACAGAGTCCAAGTCTTGCTTCTCCTCCCTCTTGTTTCCCATGGTCCATGGGGATGGTATAAACTCACAAAATCTCTTCCAAGGCCATGTGCCCTGGATGCAAAGGACAGCAACTGTTCTGCCCAGGGTCTGGCTTAGGAAAGTAAGTGACAGAGCTTAAGATACAGCTCAGGAGTGGGAACCCGGCACACAGCTGTAGGTGAGAGGCAGGTGGAGATGCCCTGAGCAAAAGGTGGGACACCTTTGGATGTCAAACAAGTGAAACAGTTGCTCAGCAAGCCCACAGGTTCATGCTTCACTTCCTGGTGAGGATGTCCAGGGGACTAGCTGTAGTGTGATTGCTAAGGCAAAGCCATGGTGTAGGTGACAGCACAAGGCCAGGAACATTTTACACACAGGCTCGGTGCTCCATCCAATGTTGTTCTTGACCATTGGGACCACTGCAGCCACTGGGATGCTTCTGAAATGCCTCACAGGGAGAGGGAAATTCAGTGCAACCAGTCATCGAGGAGAGCTGCAATATCTAGTGTTCCTGGATCTCACTCAGTCTCTGAAATATATTTATGGTCTACGTGACAGGTGGTTTATTTTCAATACCTAGAGCATAGAAGGCATGTGAGATGATGTGCTGTCATCTAGAACACTTTATTCTTGTTTAGTGCCAACTATGTTACAATATCATTTTGATGTCACCATTTCCTTCTGCTGAAATAAAAAAAAACAAACCCCACAAACAAAAAACATTGCTAGACAACATTTCCCAGCAGGGAGACTTCTGGGTTTGTTTTCCATTACACCTGCTTTTTATTACTTCACTGGCTTGCTCAGAAGAGGAGGAGAAAGAAACTAGAAGAAAAATGAATACATTCCTACATTTTTTAAACCCTTTAGTTACAAAGGTCTGAACAATCCTTTAAAAAATACCTGACTTCGAAGTGTCAACACATAGCTGATGTCATGAAGTATTCATGGGGGCTGAGAATTATGCGGATATGTTTTAAACTGATTAAATTTGAGAACCTGATGACTAGAATTGGATTTTCATTATTCCCCTGATACAAGCAAAAAGTTTCAGAACTCGAGAGTTTTTAAGAATCCAGCATATCCCTGCAGAGCCCAAACAAATGGCCCAGGGAAAGCAATAACAGGTGGTCCCCAACTGTGGGCTTCTTTAGCTGCATCTCTCAATCCCAGTTACTCACATGCAACACTTTCATCCTGATTTGTTCCACTAATCTGCCGTGCCAGGCTCTGCAAGCAGCCATCAGCTCCTCCATTCCTAGGAGTCTCTCAGGGAGCAGCTGCAGGTGCCAAAGCCTTTGCCAGCTGTGGAGGAAGAAAATGGTGCCTGGCAGGGCCAGCCAAACCATTGCCAGCTCCCAGCTCTGTGGCTGTGGGAGACACACACATTTCTGAACACCCTCTCTAGCTATTTGTGCTGGGTTTGTTACAGCACTGCACATGGGACTGGAAGCACACTCCTACCTGAGAAGCATCACGACACAGATGTGGTAAACCAGAGCCTCCAACACCTTTGAGAGATGCTGCTGCAGACAGAGAAAGTCTTCCTCTTAGAGGAAGTTTTTCCATGCAACATATTGTCCCTGCTGGAGCCTGACAACCCAGCACCAACTCCAGGCCTCTCTCAGGAGATCTGTCCTCAGGGAGAGTTTTTGCTCCTGGTTTTTCTCTCCCAGAGAGAGCTCTGCAGAGGATTACTCTGCGCAGAAACGTGTCACAGTAATGAGGGTTTGTAAATGAGCTCTGCAAGAACCCAGCTCTCCTGGGCAACACTTCAGAGTGCATGGGCTGAAAAAGGCCTGAACTCTGCAGGGAGCCCTAGGAGACAGGTCAGAGGTTAAGTGTTCAACTGCTGAGCAGCTCCAGCCCCAAAATTCATGGGCAAGAGGAAGGGATGGAGCAAGGGAGCCTGGACCCATCTTGGATCATCTTGCTCAGGACCTTCCTCACTCAGTCAAGTTGCTCCAGCACAAGCTGGCAAGACAAGACTCAAACTTCTCAGGGCAACAATGTTAGGCTGGGCTCCACACAGCAATGACATGAGAGAAACTCCCCCAACCTTCCTTCTCTCTTCCTCCCCCTCCTCCTTCCTCTCTTCCTCTTCTCCAGCCCTGGCAGCACACGTCTGCAATGGCCATGTAATAACAGTGCCCTGGCTCTTGCCCAGCAGGGCTCCCACTGCATCTGGCATTTTTGGCATGGGCCTCCTGAGTCCACCCATCTTAACTGACCCACATCTTTGCACGGGCTGTTTCTGGGGCAGCCTGAGCGTGTTTTGCTAGCGCAGCTCGCGTCGCCCCAGCCCTGATAGGGCAGTTTTCCAGGCAGGGCAAACATTTCATCATCAATCTCCTTCGTGTTTCTTTTTCTTTCTCATTTCCCTTTTTTCCACCCCCATGTTTTTTTCCTTCAGTGTTGCCTAACCTCCACCTGGGTGCAGGCGGTGGGGTGAGCTCACTGTGCCGAGCGCTGCTAGCCCGAGGGCCATGCAGAGCAGACTCCTCCACCCTCTGGGAGCCAAGGGGGCTCTGGTGGGAGGCATGGGGCCTGAGAAGTCCACACTGAGCCACTCCACCCAGCGACACAATCCTCAGCTGCCCCGCTGCACAGCCCAGCATGGCACTGGGTGGAGGGAGCTGGGCCGTTTCCATCAGCATCCCTGGTGAGAAGACACGGCTCACCAGAGAGCAGAGAAAAGCATCAGCCCCACCACTGTGCTCCACTTGACTGTGGGAAACCAAACCTTGCACTTTCCTGGGGGTGTGGGAGGCACACAACTACCGGGGTGAGCTGCTGCCTTCCTGCACCTTCTCAGCCCATACCTCCCAAGAGACAGAGTGGGAGCTCTGGTGGTAGAGCTCACCAGGAAACGGTGCTTTCTGCAGGAAAAGCTTTTTTGTTTCATTATTTTCTCTTTCTGCTCTTATTATTTTTTGGAGGGGGGAGGGGAATTGAGCTGGGGGATTTCTCTAAAAGTATATATTACAGGGGAAGAAATATCCATTTTCTGTCTAATCGCAAGAATTTTCTTGATGCAGACAAATATCACTTCCCAGAGGGCTGAATTGCTTCTGCTTCCAGTTGCTGAGAACTACACTTTGTTAGATGGGTGTTTGATGAAAACCTTAAGTGGTGGTAAAAGTGGAAATTTTGCAGAGATAGATGCTGGAACCCTCTGAAAGGTCATGCTTTGCTGATGAAAAGGAGCTTAAAAACCTTTGTTTGCACCAGATCTTTCAGCAGGATGGCTTTGCATGAGGAGAAATGGGTTAGGAAAACAGAATGACACCACTTTGTTAGGCACAGACAGAATGAGGAAAGGTAGGGAAGGAATGAAGGTTGCCCAGTGGTAGACATAGGCAGGAAGAGAGACCTGGGACTGGTGGCTAAGACCATGGCTGGGACTTTGCCTGGAGACTTTTAATGTTCTAATTCTTGATTCAGTACCAGTAAGTTGCATTTTTCCCAAAAAAATATTGGTAGAGTAATTCAGAGTGCTACAAAGGTGCTATGCAAATTTCTGGTGGGAAATACAGCTGTCTCAAAACATTGATAGCCTGTGGTTTCATTTATGTGGTGGATGTTAATGTGTCTAATGATTCTGAGGAGAGATGTCTGAAAAAATGAATTTGGAGTTGTTTTGTTTCATGAGCAGTTCTGAAAAGCCAGGAAGGAGGGAATTAGTTCAGATTGCAACTAGGACTATTAATTTAAATTACAGAAAATGTGAAAGGTGAGGAGAAAATGCTGTGCTTTGATTTGGAGCTATTTACAAGTAAAATGGAGGGGAATTTTAAACTGAAATAAACATTGCAAATGTACTTTCTTGGAATTTTTTTTTCTCAGGACAAACAATTTAGTTCAACCAGCACTAATGTTCAAAACTATTTGTCACCAAATTTGCATTTTTCACACAAGGGAAGTTTCAGGTGAAATAATTGCACCCATCCCCAGCTCTGAGCCTGGGAATTGAGCATATCTCCCAGCCCTTTGCCACTGTGTGAACTAACTCAACTGGACATTTGTACCAAACCTCTCACTGCTGAGGATACGTCTCCAGCCCAGGCTTTCCATATGGTATTTGGGCAGCTCTGTCCTTTTAACATTTTGGCAAGGTTCCCCCCAGTGTGGTGTCACATTGAGAGAGCTCAAGGGGCAGGTAGAGGTCTTCCAGCTCTTGGCTGAGTTCATGTGGGTGACTCTCCTTCCCACAACAGCCGAAGGCACAAGGCCAGTCCCTAGGGAAGGTCAGGGAACCCACACCAAGTCATGATCCCACACTGAGACAACCTGTTCCAACCCCACAGCAACCAGGTCATGGGTCCAGAGACAAAAATGTCACTCCCAAACACTCAACATGAGGTCCCCATCTCATATGCATGGCTGCAGAAAACAAATCCTTCAGGCTTTGCACCCTGGTGAAATTCCCTTTCCTGGTGAGGGACACAGAGGCCACTTCCCTGCACCAGCACCCAGGGCTGGAGGGGATGAGCACCCTCCCAGGGGATGAAGGAAGTTGGTCACACGTCCCAGCCTGGCTGGACCTTGGCCAATCCTGTCTTGCTGAGGTCCCACTGAAAATGACAGTGGTCAATAAAAGAAGGTAGCCAAGGTTAGGAGCAACATTTTTCTAAGACGTAAGTTAAATAAGAGGAAATGGTTTTTCATCTGAAATTACCTGAAAATCTGGTTTGTAGTGGCAGCAAGGTTTGGCGATACCTCTAATGATTTTCATGAACCTTTCAGAAAGGAATGGAACAAAGCAGCTTGAGAAATGGTTCCTATTTTCTGAAATATCCCAAAAATCACATTAGGGTACCTTGAATTTCCTATGTTCCAGAATCTAGGCAAAGGAATTTTAATAAACCAGACATTTTTAAATCCAAACTGCCATTTTTCCCCATCACTTTAATTATTCCCTGTGACCTGTTACCCAAACATTGAAACAGTGTGCTGGGACCTGAGAATCATTCATTAATGTTTACAAGACACCGAGATAATAGGGGGAGAGAGGCATAGAGATAGCATGTATGAATAAATGCTAGCAATTGTATGTTCGGTCTCTGAGATTATTCATGCTCTAAAATCTGAGCAAGTGTGTAAGTTTTTACAGATTTGGGCCTTGGCTTGGTTCAAAGATACTTTCAGGTCAGGCTGTTAGCTCCATGAATGAAGCACTCCCTGGATCCACTTGGCTGCTGTGGGTAGGAAGAGGGAAGCTGTCAGATATCAGGAATTTGGCAACATCACCACGCTACTTAAGTCATGCTAGTTAACTGGAGGAAGGTCATTCACTAAAACATTGTGTTGATAAATACCACAGAAGTGTGGAGCTGGGGAGGTCCGGAGGAACAAACATTGTTTAGGTTTTACAGTGCAAATTGCTCTAGGAACAGAAAAATGCCTTTCCATTTTTCCTGATCCCAGACATTCCTTGGAGCATAGGCCATGGCTGCTTTATTTTTAAAATCAACAAGTTCTTTTGAAGAAAAAGCATTTCTTGATCTCGTGACTGCCACAGCAGAAAGCTCCATCCCCTCGCAGTCAGGCGATGCGCTTCCTGCCAGCTGGACTCGCTGCCTAAACCCTGCCCCGGCTAGGCACAGGCTGCCTCTTATCTGCCAGCCTGGGCTGGAGCAATAGCATTGAGACATTTCAAGATGTCATCTGGGAAAGCAAGATAAATCCAGGTGAGTAGATTTGTCAGCCTCTGTGAAGCACACAGCCAGTGCATGGCCCCTGCAGCTCTGTCTGTACCGAGCCCACCCAACCCTGTGCAGCCTCACGTGGGCACAGGGGCTGCCCTGTGAGGTCAGGGGGAGCCTTCAGCCTCACCAAGCTCTCACCCTGCACAGGCACCACCATGCCCGGGAAGCACCAAGGCCACCCTTCCTAACAGTGTCATCACTGCATCCTATAAGGAACCCCAAGGGTCTTATACCAACGGGATTGACCTGATCAAAGCTGGACTGTGCTAGAAAAGCAACTTATTTTCCCTCATCATGAAGTTGGTTACAATCAGAAGGAAACACTAGTGCTACATATTTTACAGGGAAAAGTGTTTCACTCCAGAAAAATGCAAAACTGGTACTCCTTCCATTCTCCAGCTGTGTTCTTGTTGTCCCTTATCTCCATAACACATCACGGCACGCTGTGCCTGAAGGCTGCACCCCATGACCAGGCTGCACCACCACCTCATTTCTCTGTTTTCAGTCTAGTTCTGTACTGGCTACTTTGTACCAGTTGAAACACCTTATCTCCTTGGCTGGATCAAGGTCTCCTCTGTGTATGTTGCAGTTTAGTAGCCTGGCACGTAGAAATGGCAAGTTTCAGCTATCACCAGCTGTTCTGTGTCCCTGTCTAAGACACACTGTGCTTCCCTCCAACACGATTTCTTTACAGGCTGGCTTAAACCTCACCTACCTGCAGCAGGATATAGGCCCTTGCTTCCTTCTAAGGATGTGGTCAAGCTGTTCAAGGCTTTGTCTCCCTGAATAAGCAACTAAGTGGGGATATTCAGCCTGACACATGGGGCTGGCAGAAGTGATGCCCTGAAAGCCCAAGGAGGCAGGAGTAGCCAGAAGAACCCAAAACAGGGGGTTCTTGTCTGCAAGGCTGGTGCTCACACCTGAGGCAGTCATCTGGGTGGCCTGTAAAGGTACTTGCAGGGCACCACCAGCCTGCCATGGGCTGCTCCTTTAGTTGAAGGGCCTCTTTGGATCATCTCTTTTTCTGCACTCATTACAAAAGCAGCAGAGTTTTTCAGCCCCTGTGAAGATTCTCACACTGGTCTGTCTGCCCAGGTTCACACTGCAGACCAGTGGCAGGTCCAGAGGAGAAGCACCCCACACCATCCACCTGCCCCCCTCTTTGCAGCCACTCATCCCCTCACCAGCTCTCAGACAGCAGAGGCTGTCCAAGGCTCCAGACTGAAATTCTCAGTATTATCATTACTGTCACAGCATCTAAAGAGGACCCAACCAAGAAAAAAGGACTTGTTTTGCTGGATCCTACACACCTCATGTGTGCTTGAAGGAAGTTTCTCTGCCTGTGAACACACTCACCAAGTTCCTGGTCTTGCCAACTCTTACAGGCATTACCATAAAACGTCTGAGAAATTATACAGAAAGGAAAATGACCCCGCAGAAACTGCCTGTTCCTGTCCTCAAGTTTAATTAATCTGTCCATCGGCTTAAGCTGTTCTGAAACACCTTGTGGAAGATGAAGGCAGGACAGGGAGAGCTCAGGAGGTGTTAATGACCCATGGAGAGCACTACTTAGCTGGCACAGGAGCTCTGCTTGTTGCGGTCTTGTGGAGCACATGCTGGTCTGGGAGGCTGTCCTCACGTGACAAGTTTGAATATCTCTGCTGAGAGACTCCCTATCAAGGCTGGAGTTTCCTTGTTTTGCATTTCTGCTCATTTCACAAACATATTTAATATTCTTGAGCATTGTTTTCCATGGAACTCCACGCCTGTGCGCAACATCTGCAGTGCTCACCCTTCCAAAGCCACATCTGCAGAGGAAATTGGAAGTCTGTGCACTGCCTCCCTCCAAGGCGGGGCTGGGCTCTGCAGCAAGCCACGGTGAGCCACCATATCAGTGATGCTGTGCCAGTGCCTTCGTGCTCTGAGCGTTCTCCAGCCAGTTCTCTCACTCTCAGAGCCAGGCCTGATGTGTGTAACAGACCTGCTCCCTCCCAAGGGAAAGCTCTGCACTGTTTTTGTCTTACCCAGACAGACAGACCAATGAACCCTTGAGATTCTGGGAATGCTGGCTACTAAAAAGGTTGGCCAACGCCTGGGATGTTTGGGGGCTTCAGGCATCTTAGCTGAGCTCTTCCTGCTCAAGAGAAGGCTAATTAATCAGCTCTGCTGTTCTGGCATCACCTAAAAGTGAAAATACTTTCTGGCAGGGCAGCAGGCACAAAATTAGCTGCTGCATTAAACTGCCAAATCTCCTTTACTCCTTTATTAGTTGCATTTGGTGATGATGAGGAGTGAGGCATTAACTGGTCCCTGATGGATAAAGAAACTATTACTCTGCTTTCTCTCTGCAGCTGGGAGGAGGAAATAGGTTTTACTACCGAGATTTCCTTGAAGACATTCACTTGACTTTGTGGCATCAGAGACGGAAGAGAAATGAAGAACACAGGAATCTTGGCACAGCAGGAGAGATTGTGCACGGATAATAACAGAGAGAAGCACCAGGTCAATTGGGAGCTGAAATATACTTAGGTGATTGAATCCTTGTGTCAGGTTGAAGCTATGACAATCTGCTGGGCTCAACTAATTTCAGCATTGCAGCCAGAATCTCTGTGCTGGCACTGAGGGCCTAAACCAGGGAACTTGCTGGGAAGACACATTCAGGATGGATTAGAATGGAACAGAAGAGAAAAAAATAGAATAGAATTGATAAATTATTAATTTTTTGTTGTTTGGTTTGTTTTTCACACCCAAGATTAGATTTAGAACTTACCCATCCTTTTTAGGCCTAGATCCCAGCTAACATGACATGACCCTACTAGAGGAAGGTGCAGACTGGAAGAGCCCATGCAAATCACAATCCATGCCTTGAAATCTCAGAGGGCTCATTTTGGAATGAGACACTGAGTTTCCTAAGGGATAACCCCAAATTCTTGAGTTTGCTAGCCATTTGTTAGCAAGACAAACACAGCCTGGACACAAATGTCCAAGAGATCTAGACCAGACTGGAGCAAAAGGGCAGAGGTGGGACAGAGCTAACCTGAGCATGGTGGGGGACCAATGGTCTGTGAACCAGCACTGGAAGGAAACTGGAAGAAATACCCTAACCATGTGGGGAAAGAGGTCTTGTGACAGGCAGGCAGAGGCAAAAAGCCAACCTGGCCAAAGAGGATGTGGTAGCCCAGGCCTGTGGGGATCAGGCTCCAAAGCCCAGCAGGTCCCTCCTGTTCTTGGTCACTGAGGGACCCTTCTCATCCCATGGGCATGTGGAGACCAGTCAGGAGAAGGGCTGGGAAGAGGAACCACATGAAATCATCTTGTCATCTGACAATGAGGGGAGATGACACGGGCAGGTGGGGCAGGTGACCAAGGGACATCCTCCTGGACAAGGCGTATTTGAACCTCCTAGGAGGAAAAGTTCAGGTCCCCAGCTCAGGAGCTGGCCCAAATATCAGCACGGCATGATGAGATGAGCTTGTCTCTCAGGACAGGTCAACCAAGAGGCTGGCAGAGACCTGAGCTTTACTTCCTTCTGGTAGCTCCTGCTGGCTGCTGCTCAGGGCACCGCCCCCCTGCTGTGTTTCCAATCCTCTCACCTCCCTCCACCTCGCTTTCCACATCTACAAAGTGGAGGTAAAGCTAATTACAGCCCCTAGAATGGAGCTGCATCACTTGGCTTTACCAGTGTTTCAAAAGCACCCAGACATGAAAGGTGCTTGAGAAAGCAGAGTATTGTTATTACTAATAATTACAAAAATTAACCAAATATTTGTCTAGCAGCATCCATCCCCACTGCTGCTCCTTACATAAAACACACACACGCTCTGACTGCCAAGCCAAAGCCCCAGAATCACTACATCAGCCCTACGGTATCGAGAAGGGGGGCAAAGTGCCTTGGGTCTAAAAAGGGTTGTCTGTTCCAGCAATTAATTTAATTGTCCTAAATATAACCCAGGTATAGTGCAGATCCAGATTGCTGGCTGACAACAAACCCAAACAGGGCCCAGAGGCTGCGAGGCAGCAGGTTAAATGCTGCCTCTGAAGCTGCTGGGCTGATCCTGGCACACGAGTATATTTTCTCTTGGTATTCGCCGCCGCTTGCTGCTGTGGAGTTGAATTCTCGTAAAATGTTTATCAATGCCTGGGCATCTTCCAAACCAAGAAAGGGTGCGTGAGAAGTGTCCCCTTGCAGTCAGCAGAGACCAGATTTCATCACTTGTTTTAATTCCCGTCTTCATAATTTTATTGCTTTTTTTTTTCTCCTGTTTTCTAATAAGCTCTTCTAACACCTAATGAAACCAGTTCTTTTTTCCTTCTACTTGCCTCCCCCTACTGCCATCGCGGTTACCTAGACTAGAAAAATACAGAGCACGGGGTCCGGCAGGCTGAGGTTTTAGTGACTGATTTTAACTGACGTGAGCAGAATCGGCAATGAACTTCAATGTCATGGTATTTTGATTCCTCCCTCTTCCATATTGCATGAAATATCTGAAGGGGACAAATGCCAAGGAGTGAGAAGAATTCTTTTGGGTTGTACAACCAAAAATGAAACTAAGAAAGGAACCATTTCCAGAGGGGGAGATGCAGCCAGCTGTGCAATCGTTATCTGTAATAGATGGCATCTCTCACTGATGTGATCTCTATTATCCTCCTATCTCAGCATCTCACAGGCTTTAATGGATTCTTCCCTCCAGCATCTCTTCAAGACTGTGCCATTGTCCTACTCACATTTTACTAACCAGGACCAGAAGCACCAAGAGGCCAAGATCCAGCTTCCCTAACCTACGCTGGCACCCAAGTTCCTGTTGGTCACTGTCTAAAAACCCGTCTGTAATCTGGGCACTACATTATTTAACAGGAAATTTATTTGTGAAGGTAAAAAAAGTGCTCTGTGACCACAAAGAGGCAAACAAATCTCATAAAATACAAGTTTGTTATTTCCTGCTCTGCTTTCAAAACAAAACACAATAATTTTAGCAGACAATTAAACTCCCTGATTTCCAAGGGAGGCAGGAACACAAATACTTTTGAGGATCTGAGCCCACATGATTATGTAAGGAATTAGTAGGAGGGAATTAACCCAATAGCTGGAGCATCGTTGTGGAGAGGATGTCATCCACACTCGGGGCTGCCATACGGGAACTTGCCAGAGGAAAATGTACAATGCAGAAATACTTAAAATTTAAATCAGCAAAGTGCCAAAAATGTCACAGCATCTCTCCATGTCAGGGCAACATCTAGCCTGACCATTTTCTACCTCCTGCCTCACCACCTTGCTGTCTGTACTCCAGAAAGCCAAAAAAAAAAGCCCAACATTGCATGTGCTCTTTCCAAGCATGCAGGACCTCCATGTGGGACAGTTGCCTGTGGACTGGTTGTCTGTGCATTACCCTCTGTGCATGGACACAAGCTCTGTGTTGGGGCAAACAGTCCCTGGGCACCCATGAGACATTTGGTAGGAGGACTAGGGGTGCCCCATGCCGAGCAGACGCAGGGATGTGGGGACAAGGCGGCAACAGGGCAGGATTTCCACCACCCAGCAAGGATCTCGCATTTCTCCCTCCACCCTGGGGCTGCTCATTAAATATACTGTGATATTAAAACAAATCTACTTTAAAAGCATAAAAATAAGTAGGAACGAGCAGGATTTGGGGAAGTAATGGGGAAGGCTGTGGTCCTGATCCTGCTCTTCCTCAGGACGTTGTAATGAGGAGCACTGGGTGAAGGCAATTCCGAGGCGGGCTCCTTGATTCCAGCCTGAATGGGACATAGAGGAGATCTGGCTCCTTTCCCATGTTTTAATGCTGTCACAGTCGAATTAATCATGCTGGAACCGGTGGAGTTGTTTCAGGAGTGAGGACTGGGGCAGCAGCAGACCTGGGAATGCAGAATGGGGACAGTGGGAACCAAACCTCCCTGCCTGGGATGGACGCAGCTCCCAGCACGGCTCTGACGATAAAAGCAAACCTTCCCGGGCAGGCAAAGGCTGCCTCGACTGTCGCTTTAATTGAAACCTTCTGCAGTCGTATACTTCACCTTACGTTTAATGATTCACCTCTTAAGCAGCCCACTTGCACCTTTGTAATCTTTCTGAAGGTTAACTTGTTGATCCTCGAAACTTGTCTGGAGGGAGAGAGGCAACTCGCAGGGAGGCTCAGAAGGAAAAAAAAGTATCAAGTTTTCTGTTGAAATATGTTTTTATTGAGGGAGAAGGAACGAGAAATGAAGTGCAAAATTCAGAAGAGCCGATGAGACTTTGGAAAGAAAATAGAAAACAGGAAAAAGAAAAGGAAAAAACCCCCATAAAAATATAGGAGGGGTGGGAGGGAGCAGTTGGGTTTAGTTCCCAATTCCTGTGAGATGGTTTATTTCTGCTTTATAGGAATCAAAAATATATTTGTCATTTACCAAATTAAATAAAAATAATTCTAGCATTAAATTATTTTTAGGACATTAAGAGTTACATTCTTATGGGTAATAATCTATTTGTAACACTGTAATAGAGTAACTGGCAATTTCATACAGCTTCAGGATCGATTTTTTCCTATTTGCCGTGTACCTATGCAAATAAATTTCCCATTTGATTCATGTCCATATCGTAGGATCTGCCTGCTTCCTTCTTACTCCTTTAATATTTAATTATTTAAAACAAGGAGAAATCTCACGGGAATTTTTGTCACAAAAAATAGCTGACTTTTTCTTGTCATTCGAGAATAACAGAAAAAAGATGTGAAAATCTAATTCTTTTTAAGTCCTAAAACTGAAACTCAAATAAGGACGAGGAGAAAAAAATCTTAAACCCCAGAAACCAAACTTCCTCCCCTCCCTTTTTACATGAATATTCTGAGTTTTTACTGTAGCTATTCATAGTCATACCTAAATGTAGTCCATAAATCTACTAATATATTATTTAACACTCTAACTACTGGTATAAAAAATTATAAAATATTCTGTTGGCAATACATTTAATTGAATTCTTTTTAGAGGCAGCTTGTTATTGCCAGACATGCTTTTAGAGATAGTACGGAGAAATAAAAGAATTCCAGAAGACAGTAAAACAAATAATTACCGTTTTCAACATTACTTCCAGATACCCTCCTATCCAGTCACTAAATCCTTTAAGTCTAAATCAAAGAGTTTCCGTGAACAAAATTGCACAGATCATTTCAAAGAATATAAAAATTACGTCGATGTTTTATTTGAAGAGAAATTGAAATTCACACAGCACTCTACTGGCTGAGACGTCCTGGGAGTTATTAGAGAAAAAAGAGAAATAACCCAGGCTAGTTTAGCCTGAATGTTAGAAGCCTGTTTCTAAACAATCAGGGTCAATGCAAATCCCTCTTTTAATTACAATGTCCTTGTACCTGTAAAAGTTTGAGGCATTGTCCTTCTTCTTAGGCTCTCTGCTGATTTTTAATATCAGATATATGCAAGATTCTCTGAGGCGTAGGAGTAATAAATAATACTATAAACCATCCAAAGCAAGCACTGCCTTTTATTCTTTTTATTACTTTTTTCCCCAACAAAGCAACTTACACATTGGGTTTGAACTACCTCAGCACAACTCCTAATCAGAGAAGTATCTGTAGGAGTTGCTGAGGTTTTTTTCATCGTAGCATCTGAACGCTGACAGATCTGCTGAAAAGAAAAAGGTCAGTGGTGCTGCTCAGCCATAGGCCAGGGATTTTCAGCTTCCACTGGTCACACACTTCAGTTTGGCGGGTGCCAGGATGACAAGATTTGGGAACAAGCAAGGAATTGGGCTGGGGTTGCTGATCAGGTGAAGGCTCCCCCACTATGTCCCCTGCCAGGAGGCTTCTTGCCCGGCACAGCCCCACTGAGGCACAGACAGGCTTTGGTCCATAAAAGGTTAAAAATCGACTGGGTCCGGGGGGGTGGGAGCTAATTATTTGCAGCTTGAAAACTTCTGGATGAAGTTTCCCTTTTAAAACAAAGATGGGGCAGAACTGATATGGGGCTGTGTGTGTGGAATGGGGACAGTCCGTACCCACCTTCTGAGAACTGCTGTTTACGCTCAGCCAGTTTGGGAGATCAGGTAGGAGACAGGCAGGTATCTTGCTCCTATGTGGCAAGAAAGCAATTTTTGACAGGCAAGTCTACACTGTCTCCTGGCAGCAAGCACCAAGCAGATATGCCAGTTATTTGGGCAATGTTGCCAGAATATTATCCTGAGGGTTGATGTGCACACAGCATGGATGCACACCCCTCCATCATCAGAGCAGCTCTTCTTGCAGAGTATTCATCTGAGTGTGATTCTTTACCCCAAACAGGACATCCAGACATAGCACAGGGTTTAAAATGTGTTCTCAGGCCATGTGGGGAGCCGTGACGTGGCATGGAGGCACTGCAGGCCAGCCAGCCACACACCTCTCCACAGCCCCTGCCTGTCCCTGCCTCCATCCATCTCCTCATCCCTCTGGTCCTGTCCTCCAGGGCACCCTGTGCTTCCCTTCCCAGTACCCATCCAGATGCTGGCAGATGCCAAGTGGTATCTGCAGCCACCTAAAGCCTCTGCATGAGACGTGAAGGGAGTAACACAGATTGGGCCAGGGGCTTGTGGCTGGTGGGCTGAGCGGGAGCCAGGCTGGGCAAGGGTGAGGCTACGGTCAGGTGTGCCCAGGGCATGCTGGGACAGCCAGGTTTTACCACAACATTCAAGTTTTTCCATTTCCAGCCCCTTCCCCTGCAGTAAAGGCCAAAATAGATCACAAACACTCAAAATTAAAACAAGAAAAAATAAAAAGAAAGCAAGAGAAAGGCGCCCCGATGAGCACTGCAGCACCCCACTCCCTGCCATTCCCATACGCCCAGCTGCTGCTCCCTCTTCTCCTCCCAGTCGGAGCCCATGCCTCTTCCGATACCCAGGAAAACATTTTGTTCTGCGTTAAAGGCTAAAGCTAACACATGACCAGAGAGAGGCAGCAGTTTGTTTAGCTCTTGGAGTTTATTTTAATTGCGGCCTTGTTTTGTAATGAGGACGGCTGCGGCAGGGGGAGCCTGCTGGGATCCAGGGGGCTGTTCCAGAGGAGTTTCCTTATCAATAAAAAGAAGTCTCAACTATTTAAATTAACAACAACTGCATGGCATGCAGGCTCAGTTGCTTTGTTTTCTGGGAACTTAAACTGTATACATTTGCTTATTAAGGATTTCAGTGGCTGGCTAGGATCACGAGTCCCCTCCAAGTGCGTCCTTTCACATCCCCAACCTCCACCAGGGAGGAATGAAGACGAGAGAAACGGGCCCCGTGTTCATGCTGACAGACACAAAACAGCCTGGTAAATCTTAGTAGTTTGTTATGATGATGCATGAAAAAAAAGGAGGAAAAAAATGTAAAATCATGTGATTTTTATGCAAATCATATGAATTGGACGGTTTAAAAAAGCCTTAAATGTCAGGTAGATAAGATCACATACACCTAGAGCAGTGTCATGATGTTCCCTGTACATTACATTCATACTGGAAACCAAAACGTGTTACAGAAATCAGACACCCACAAAAAGCTCTGAGATTGCACTGAGAACAGGTTCCTGCAAAGCACCGGTCTCTGACAAAAAAAAAAAAAAAAAGGCAAGAGAAAAAAAGTAGGTTAGATTAGAAAACAAGATAGTTGAATTCAGGCAGGGACTCGGCTGTCCCTGAGCAGCCTGGCCTCGCTGCATTCGCATTAATATGCGCAAAACTCCTTTTAAGTAACGTTCATGCAGCGGCATCCAGCTCCAAAATGGGCAGGCTGTTCCTGAAACCCATCCTCGAGGGCCATGGGGAAGGGGAGAGGTTCACAGGCTCTCTTCTGTCAGGCTAAACTTTTCTCTCTCAGACACTTTTTTTTTTTTTCCCTTTAAAAGTCCTGGCAATTTTTTTGTGTGAGGATGGGGAAGCCTTATAGCCTGAAGGAGTTAATTTCAAAAGAAAAAATTATAGTGGGGTACTGTTTATTTAAGCAGTGTTTTGTAGAAGACAAGGCACTTCTTTCCAGGGGTGCGGTTCACCTGGGAAAAATACGCACTGGCCTCGATCTACCATAAAAACCTTCTCTGTGTCCCCTGGAGGGGAAAAAACCAAACCCGGGGACTCCCCTCACTGCCAAGCAGCACCTCCAGCTCTGAGGCCCTTCAACATCCAACTGCAGCTCCCAGGGATAGCCGAATAATTTCACACTGCTCCATGCCCTACACGCCAGCACACAGGCAGAGGGGTTTTCATCCCAGGAGCTTTGCCAGGGGAGGCCATGAAGAAGCTGGAGAAGGACAGTCTGTGGGAGGGTGTGAGGCACCTGTGGTGATGCCCAGCACTGCTCCTGCCTCTGCTCCTGCTCCTTGGAGCTGCTCCAGCATGACCAGAAATACCCCTGCCAACTCCAAGGGGGATGATTTCCCAGCAGCATCGCCCCTGTTCCAGCGTTGCCACCACTGTGAGGAACGGCACTTGAGGGTTCAAACCCTTGCTGGGGTGGGGAGCTCTCTACACTGTAGAGGGTGTTTTTGAGACAGGGGTGCCAGTGGGATTGCCACAGCCTCCCACAGGCAGGGCCGAGCTGCTGCTGCTCCTCCACGTCCCACACAGGCACGTCGTGAGTGTGCAGGAGCCACACCAAGCCCGGGGCTGCTGAGAAATGTCCTACAGCCGACATGGGGCTGCTGGTGGCTTTGCACACTCCCACCAGCAACCCTCCCCAACACAGAGCCACCGTTCTCCCCCAAAGAGAAGACATTTGCTGTTGGCTGGTGGAGGCAGGGGAAGCTGTCCCACCGGGACATTGCAGCCCTGGCAGCCACCACCACTGCCGGTAGCTGCCGTGCTGGTCCCCAGAGACGGGACAGGCAAAGGAAGAAGGCAAAGGAAGAGGGTGGCAAGGCCTCAGTCAGCAACGATCCCTCTAGCCGATGGTGGGAGAGGGCTCTCAGGGAAATTACTCCATCCCCAGCTCCCTGAAGCCCCCAGCGAGGTACCACAGGGACCACTGCTGCTTTGGGGGCAGCAGGAAGCACTGGGGAGTAGAGGCGAGTGGCAAGAGCCCGTGGGTATCTGAGCCAGGCCCTGAGTGACAGCGAGGGAGTAGGAGAAGGTATGACACCAGAGCAGAAAGGCCAAAAACTCAGCAAAGGCGCCCAGGCTGCCCAGTTCCCAGTCCGAAAGGGATGCTGCTAGCTGCTCCCTATGTCCCCACAACGAGGCGGGTTAGGATGGAAACTCTGAGGTAAGCCCGGCTTGGCTGTGGCCAGGCAGAGTGAGAAATCTCCCCCGTAAGAGTGCTACTTGAACGGAAGCCGTGCTCGACCTCGGGTCTCCACCAAAAATCCCCCAAGCGGCAGCCCTCTCGCTGCTGCTCCCGAGCGTCCCGCGGGCGCTGGGCTCGCTGGGCTCCGGCTAAAACGAAAGCGTCACACACTGCAGAGAAATGACAAACAGAACAGATCTGTCGCCCCCAACAACCTCTTTCCTTCGAGTTTCATTGCTGGGGAAACAGAAAAAAAAAAACCAAATCGAAATCCCGGAACAGAGTTACAGCTCTTGGGTCACTTGCAGACCCGGGAGCCCCTTCCCTGCCCGGGGCCGGGATCGGAGTCGCACAAGTCACACATCTCCAGCTGCACTCACTCCCTGGGAATTCCATATTGCATTTTAACTACAGGGAAGCCGTCTCTCCAGCATATCTGTATCACCTCAAGTGTCTCGGGACTACTATCCCTGTATTGCCACCGAGCTATTTTTAATGACGAGTCGTATTAGCAGAAGGGCTTTCTTCCTAATTTATTACCACCCCCCCACCACCCCCCACCCCCCNGCAAAACCCACCCGAGACACTGACTGCCAAGGCTTTGCATTATTCCCCCCCACCTCCCAGCAAAGGCCTTTGCCCAGCAAGAGGCAAAAAGTGCAGAAATAAAATCCCTTTCCAGAAAAGCCAAAGCGATTTTGCATCCCCAGCACAGTCCAACAATTCCATACAAGCAGAATATTTATAGACTTACAGATTATTTTGCAACAATAACAAAACAGCTACATAGAATTAACCCACCACTTGAGTGTCCTGGAAAGGAAAAGAGAACACAGATGGAAAAAAAAATAAAAGAAGAGAAAATCATCAAAATCTGTTTGGTGGTGGTTTTTTTTTTTTTTTTGGTCTGGAGGATTCTGGCAAAGAAATAAAAAAGAAAAAAAAAATAAAACCAAAAACGAGTATGGGTAGTTCATGGGGAACCATCTTTAAGGAAAAAGCTTCTTTCCCCAAGAGTAAATCCCATTGGAGGCCCTGAGCCGAGTGTGGCTGTTTGCAAAAAAATATTAAAAAAAAAAAAGGTGAATGAGGGAAAAAATAATTAAAGGAAAAAAGTAAAAATCCAGAACAATGCAGCTGGGTCCTGGCTTTGCTCGCTGGGTTGTTTGGTTGGTTTGGGTATTTTTTAGCGGGGGGAGGGTGTTTTAGAAACGCAAAAGTGTCTCCCTGCCCCAAAATAAATAAATAAAAAGTACACAAATATAAATAATAATTAAAAATACATACATACATATATACATATAAAAAAATTAAAGGCGCATTTTTGTTTCCAAGATCTCTTCGCTCGTTTTCGGAGAGGCTTGGGAGGAAAAAAAAAAAAAAA